>PVLD010006200.1:0-103174 GCA_004027595.1 Dinomys branickii
CATGGTGATAGACTGGGGTCTATTTTCAGTTTTTGGCAAGAGGCAAGCCAGCTTTTCCAGCACCATTTATTAAACAGGTCTTCTTTTTTCCAGTGGGTTTGGTTGACCCCTTTGTCAAATATTAGGTAGCTGAGTGGGTTTTTTGTTGTGGTTGCATCTTCCAGTCTGTTCCATTGATCCTCAGGTCTGTTTTTTAGCCTGTACTGTTTGTTTCTTGACTCCTATACCCTAGGCATAATTTAGATACTTCCAAACTTCAAAATTGTCACCAGGTTAGAAAAAAATATTTGAAAGGGGAAAACATAAAGAAGTAGGACACATCTTCACTCACTCTTGCCCCACATCAGTCAGCACTGACTCCCACTTCCTTTAAATTAGTATTTTGCATAGTGTGATAAATAACATTTGTCATGGGAAAGGGTACATACATGCATACTGCATCTTGATCCTCTTTACTGCCCATTCACCTTCCCTCTCCACCATTTCCCACCACCCCCAGACCCCTTCCCATCTCCACATATTTTGTCTCCTGTTTCCTATCTTTCATTTTGTCTTTAAACTACTTATATGTGGGGTTTCTAATATAGGAGAAAGCATGTAATTTTTAATATTCTTTGTCAAGTTTGTTTCACTTAGCACGATGGTCTTGGAGCGCACTCATTTTCCTACAGATAACTCAGATCACTTCTCTGTGCTGGAGCAGTGCCCCGCGGTGCATGGGTACCACATTTTCCTCATCCATTCACCTGTTAATGCACATATTGGCCACTTCCAAGATTTATCTACTTGTGTTTCTCTAGAGAAACAGAACAAGTAGAAGCTTACATGCATATACACATACATATACACATAAACACAAACACATATGGCTCATAGGAATAAAGGAGCAGGCAAGGGTGAAATTCATAGGATAGGCTGGAAAAAAGGAGGCAGAATTTGATCATGTAATCTTGTGTCAAAATGTCTGCCTCTGAGGAATCTTTACTTTTTGCTTAAGACCTTCAACTGATTAGGTGAAGCCTACCCACAATACCCAGGGAAATCTACTCTTCACACAGTGTAAAGTGACTGCAGACATTGCCACATCTATAGTATATTTTCACAGCACTTAAATTACTGTTTAGTTAATTACCTGACTGCTATAACCCAGTTCAGCAGACCTATGTCACGTGTGCTGCAGCCAGCTGTTTGTTACCATGGCAAGCTCTAAGAATTTCACCACCACTGGCCAAGCCAGCTAGACACATAGAACTATCATATTATCCATCTTCCATTCCCTCCAATTATGTGAATTTTTTAAGGTGTAGAAAGTAAAGAACATTTAAAATAAACCATTAGGTGATTTTATACCAATAGCACATAGAACTTATAATGTGTGTTTATAAGTATGCTAGGTACAAAATTCTTCCACACATTTTTTCCAAACATCAAACAGCCCTCACAATCAGACAGAGAAGATAACATTCTTTGCTGGTGAGCATCTAGAGTATTAACATGCTAGCAGTAATTTCTAGGTGTAGGGCTAGAAACTATATATGCAAACACTCTTTTTTATACTATATCACTCAATTTGTAGGAACCCATGAGTTCAGTTAGTGATTAAATGCTCTAAAATTGTACTAGTCTCCACAATACAAGTGGAGAAAATATACATTGAACCACAAGCAGCCCGCTATAGCCATGAGAAGCTACAGAACAGAAAAGCAAATTATTTCAAAGGCATTGACCAAAGATAATAGATCCTGTTAACAAGATTCATTTGATTTACTTGGCAGATATTTATTATATATTTCTTCCTGCTCCATGTGCTGAGAGATAGAGCAGCATATATAACATTTTAAAAGATAAAAATAAAAATCTATTAGAACTAATATTACCATTCTGTAGGTGGGGATAGCAAGACAAAGTGACCTGTATTAGTAATAACCCCATCCATATAGAAAAATTAAAACTATGGTTGAGATATATGGCTTTGAATTTTGTCTCTCAGTGCACACACACACACGCATACTGCCCAAGCACATGAATACATACACACACACACCATCCCACAAACAAGACATAGCATGTCCTGGGCAACCTAGAAGGCCATAATCCAGAAAAATGCCAAAACCTAGTCCTACGTGATATGAAAGCTGTAGGTTTTTATTGCTTCTATTTGTCAGTGACTGTTGGTTATTAGAGTCATTGCTTTCTCCCTTCAGCTAGAATCAAAATTACCAGTTTGCCAGATATTTGCTGAAAACATGATCATTTGTACAATGTGGACAGATACAGTGTAACTTTCAAATGGACAGTGGTGATTTTCACTTATAGAGGAACAGAACTGTCACCTCTGCTAGCTCTCTTTCTTCACCAACGTCCGGCAAAGCTGTCCCCCACATAATGTCCACACAGGAATGAAAATCAACTTTAACTAAGTTTGAGAAATAAAGCTATTTCTTGAAATTAAAATAAAAAATTTAATAAGCCACAGAGGATCAGGATAAATGTAAATGTATGTTTTTATAATAATGAAAACTGGTTGATATTGAACTCACACTAAACTTGGCCTATGATTTGTGGACCCCATAAGGTCTACAGATACAAAACTCCCTAGCACTAACCACATCCCCAGCAGCCACCTGTCATACGAAGTCCTCAGTGTATATAAGTATCTTACTGAGACAGAGAACACATTCATTCTATTACTAACACGGTGATGTCTGTCTGCTCCCTAGCCATGTACTGCCCCCTAAGAAACTGGGCAGAGTTGAAAAGATGCTATGAGGATACTAGGGAAAGAGACCGGTAGAAGGGGGCAGAGGACCCAGGGCTGCCTGGTAGGAGAACACATCTGCTCCACACCTGCAGACTAGACTGTGGAGAACCCCAGGGTAAACCCTGGCTTGATGTGTGTGGTTCAAGGAATGAACTGCTGTCAGTGGATGAGCAGTTCTCTCCACCAAATCCCACAAAGCTGCTCAAGCTAGGAAACTCAAATTTCCTTTATTAAAGGGTCCGTGTTCATTTGAAATTCCATTATCTTTGCCAAGGAAGAATATAAGAGGGGGCTCTGAATTCTTAATAGCAGAGATATGAAGTTTGTCTATAATAGGCAAATAACAAAAGAAAAAAGTATTTCATGCGGGACAGTTCAAGCTCTTTCTGAGCTGTAGAGCCCTTAGATTCCCAGATTCAGAGAAAAGTAGAACGAAAAGAACACGAAGGCACCTAACCCTGCTTCCCGCCTGAGCCATCAAATCCCTGGCCATTACCAGAAAGTAGTTCTCTTTCTACTTTTTCAGAACCACCATTCCGTTGGAGGCCACGGAAGGTGGTCCTCCATTACGCTGTTAACAGCTTTAAAGTGTATTTCGCACTAGGCCAAAATCTCCCTGCCTTTTGATTTGCTGCTATATTGCTGCTACCCCCAGCACTGAAGGGAACGTGGGGTGAATCTGACTCTTCTTCCAGAGTGCAGCCCTCTTTCTCATTCTCTTTCCCTCCTGCTCTTCCTCTTCTTCCTTTTCCCCCTCTTCATCCTCCTCCCCACGTAGAGATGAGATGGGTCATGAAAAATACCATGTTTATAAAAATCACATGTTTATAAAAATGCATATAACATATAATAACACACTTATAATTTTAGTGCATTTTTCTACTTTGAGGTAAAACATTTTTTGTGTGGATCCTTGTGCAATAATGAGTGATATCTATGCCAAGTGTTTGTTCTTTTTGATTAGACTACATGCTTTCAAATGTAGTAACCTTATTATTAATTCTTTTTAAATATGATTTGAATGGCAAGTATAATATTACATTGTACATTATGTCTAGTATATTATATTTGACTCCATGCCCTGGATTGAGGGGTATTCATAGTTTTTCCATTTTTCTCCACATAATATAAATAGCACTAGAAGAAATATCTCAATGTGTGTATTTATATATGCTTTCTAAATAATTGTCCACCAGATTTCAAATTAATAAATGAAATAGCTATATTATGTGAATGCAAACTTCCCAATACATTTTGGAAAGTCTTTTTGTTTAGAATTGGCTTTTTAAATATTTTTAACATAGCATACATATTGCCTCAAGTCTTTTTTTGCATAGGTAATGTTCTCAGTATTTGGAGACTAGATAATGTTTTGTAGTTATTTATTAAGGACAGGCCTAAAATACTACTTTTACTGTTTTTTCTTAAGTAGCCTGTGATAAAGATTTTTTGCATGAAAGATCATAGATATTTTCAAATATTCAAAAATTAAATGTATCGCTCCTCTTTGATATGAAGCAAAAATTATAAATGCCAAACTCCTTGTGTTAACCCAGGTATCACAGTTTTGATATTTGAGAAGAGTGTCAGATAATTATCAAAAACTCCAACAGCCTTGGGAAGGTGTTGAGGAGCAGCATGCATGGCTTTGAGGTGAAGGAGCTAACAGATCCCTGCAGAGGACTTTGGTTGACTACCTGACTAGTAGCTGAACAATAATGAACTAGAATAGGATCTACTGAGAGATAATGTAGGCCTTTCAATGTTTTCCACCTGATGCTAAAATCTCCCTAACCAGAGTGAGAAATAGGGTACTGATGGAGGTTGGCATCACCTGGACCATGGGTTAAGCATGGCCTTGTTTGGTTTCTGTCTATCCCACTGTCCGCTGTGCAGGCGATTATGCACTGCACTTTGAACATCCATCCCAGAATGTGGGTCAGATGGCCAGATCTAGTAGCAACGTCATCCTGTTGTAGCACCAGGCCCCTGATGTTCCTGTATCATACATAGTTCATTGACATCAATAGCTGTCCAATTGCTCAGGTTAGAAGCTTCCTTTTTCCTTTCGCTGCCTGGTCTATCATCTTATTGGTCCCTAAACTTTGATCAATTTTCTCTCTGAAAAATGGTTTATAATTTACTTCTTCACATCTCGTGTGCTGTGGCTTTGGCTCAGACCCTGTCTCTCTTCCAAGGACTATTAAAAGAGAAAGATTATCTGGCAAGTCAAGGTTTGAGTTTCTTTTGTGTTTGTTACTAAAGAAAATGCTTGGAGTTGTTTACATAAGTTACTGTAGTTCCTTTAATTAATCTTTTACTCTTAGAACTGGTTTGTTTGTTTTGTGAGACCATGTGAAATAGTCTAAATACTAGGTTCTGGCTTTCAACCGGGGAACAATACACCATGGGTTCACTTCCTGGAGTTAGAACAAACAGGAAACAGAGATAGCCTCAGAAGTGCTGAGCACTGTGTTGGAAGCAAACTTGTATGATGTGATGGAGAGTAGGTATGCACAAAAACTGACCAGGGCAGAGGAAACCTCACTGCTGAGGTGAAATTTGAGGCCCTAAGTCAAGAGGAAGCGAAGGGTGCCAGGGCCTGGAGAGAGCATTCCATGGGAGGAAAGAGCACGGCCTGTGTGAGACACAGACAAAGAGGCCCTTGTGCCCATCTCATGGGAAAACATTAGGTCCAGCCTTCTGCCTCTAGGAAGGCAGACTTAAGTTCTCATTTCACAACTGAGGTAGCTGAGGCCTGGGAATTTTGTAAAGATTTGTGCAGAATCCCCAAACTGGAAAGTTGGATAAACAAAGCTTTATATCCAAAGCTCCATAGTCCAGCAGTACAGATGCACTGAGTTATTACATTATATGGAGACTGAGCATGTGGGTGCACACCTGTAATCGCAGCACTATGGGAAGCTGGGGCAGGAAGATTGTGATTTGTAGCCTAACTTTGGTAACTGAACCACTTAGAAAGATGCTATCTCAAAAAATTATTAAAAATAGGAGTTGAAGGAAGTAACATAGAGGAAGGGGAGAGAAAAGGAGAGAAGAGATGGAGGGGAGGAGCATAGAAGTGAAGTGAAAAGGAGAGAGAGAGAGAGAGAGATCATATTCAAAGTAGAAAATGAGCAGCGAAGGGATGAAGGGCAGCCACTTAGGTTTCACATAGTTAACGGTCAATGCATAAGTAAGGGACTATTTTATATTTGAAGACTAGAGAAAGAAATTATGTGCTCAAAATCACAGCATTATTTAAAAATTCTGGGATAAGAAATTCAACTCCAAAGCCAATATTTTCCAACACTGAAATTCTGATTTATTAACAGTCAAGGACCAGAAAGGAAACACAAAGTGTATTTAAGCAGGGCGATGGAAGAGAGTTTGGTGAAGGACCAGTTACACAGATTTGGGCTGGGTTTCCAGAGACGTGAAGGCTGGAGGCACCTTGGACTGGCAAGAGGAAAGGTTCCCATTTCTAGACCAATAGTTAGAAAATGAGGAGAAAGCCGTAAGAGAGGGCATCCCAATAGTGACTCTAGCCGTTTTTAGGGAGATACGCGTACTGTAGACTCTTCAAGGTAGAGACCCAAGGAAGAAAGACCATAGTCCTGCCCCCTGACCTCTGTTTGGTGTTTCCCATAGGCCACACCCAACTGGAAGCCAAGAGGTCAAGAAGTGTAGGTAATATTGTCCATAGAGTTCAGTCGGCCAGGTCCAAAGCAATATTTGGAAGAGTGGAGGTAGGTGTCTTAGTCATTTTCCTTATCAGTTGGATAAATACCTGACACTTGTAGCATGAAAGGAGAGGCTTATTTGGCACCAAGTTTCACAGACCTTAGTCCTAGCATGGTCATCAGCATGGTGGCAGAGCCTGCATGGAGGAAAGCTGTTCACATCATAGCAGCCAGGAAGCAGAGAGAGAAGGGAGGACCTGGAGAGGGCAGCATGCTCTTCTGGCTCAGGCCTGGGTGACCAGCCTCCTTCACTAGACCTCGTCTCCTAGAAGTAAGTCAGCATTAAGCCCCCACAATTCAGTCACTTCCCAAAGCTCTGCCTGTGAGCCATGTGGCCTTTGGGGGACACTCTCAGGCTAAACCATAGCAATGGGCCAGGGGCAAATGAAGATAGTCTTTCCAAATTCCTCCCCATTTTGGAAGCCAAGCATTCACATCCACAAAACCAATAACAATTCTCAGAATCAGATTTGTTTGCTTCCCTTCTTAAAATCACTCTTCTTAAGTCTATGACTTCTTTGAAGCTGACAACTAGATCACCCATGCTTATTAATACTACCTATGTATTTACAGGATAAAGGAGTTTAAGAGTCTATGTCATGGAAGGAGCAATTCCTCCTGCTGTATTCTATGTGAACACAGTACTTTTTCTTTAAAAATAAATGCTGTCAAGTGTGTGCTGTAGCTCCTCACTGAATAACTCTGAGTAATTTGCTTTCATCTAACAAATAAAGCACATTTTTTGCTATTTGTTGAAGGACATTATGGTGACAACGAAGTTACTTAGAGGAAATAGTCCGGAGTGAATACAAAAGATAAAATATTAAACACTTGGCTTTATATCTGTTTATAGTTATGCACATTTTAATTTGTTTGTATCATAATAACATCCACATAGTAATATTTCAGTGTCCTCGTTTAACCAAAATAATTGATTCACTAAATTAAAGCTTCATTCCAGTGGGTTTGTTGTTGTTGTTGCTCCTGCTGTTGTTGCTGCTGATTTGAGCAGACACAGGAGAGTGAAAGCAACAGTTACTGTGAGACTAGACAACTCACAACCTTTAAGCCTCCATCAGCACATTACTTTGCACAGTTCAAGGCATCATTTAATATCTTCTTCGCACATTTGGTATCAAGTATAGCGTTACATTTTGATGCATTTTTTTCCTGGTAGTATATTGATCATGGAAAATATTACATGCCTCTTTTGGTAAAGAAATCAGCCAGCATTTGGGTGTTGGTGGTTTTGTTTTCAAAAAGTCATGTGAACTGCCAACATGATACCAATTAAAATTACAACAGTAACCTCCAGGAAATTGAAAACAAAAACGATGTTCAACCTTCAGACAATTAATTAATCTCAGGCTAATTCTTTGGTTAATTTAGCTAAAAGCTCTGACCTGAGTTGGTAGTCAAGAAAACCTTTGGATGAAGAGAAGTACATGCTGTGAAGTTTTATAAACTTCATTTTTAGTTATTTCCCAATTCAAAGCTAATGTATCTCAACTTCATTGTCTTTATGAGGATTGAAAATGTTACATTTATATTGTCAGATATTACTTTAATTTATGTAATGAACGTCTAACACTAACTCCATGTCTGATATAGTGTTAAGTGCTTTGCACAGTTAACTCATTATGTAAAAAAAAGAAAATCATGTAAAGTAAACGCTACTGTGCCCATTTTACAGAAGAAGAAGCTGAGGCATGCTGGGCTAATTAACTTGCATGGGTTACATCATCAGGAAAAAGAAGAAAATGGGTTGAACCAACATTCAAGCTAAAGAGTCCATATTTCCCCACCTGTGTTCCATATCATCTCAGGATGATATTTTAGCTACTTGAGTGAAGTGTTTCCTTTGTCTGGACCTCAGTCTAATTATCTACAAAGGAAACACAAGAGGCCACACCCAAGTCTTCTCCTAGATCTGGAGTACAGCTGCCATTGTGATGACATTTCTCATTTCTGTCTGTGACAGATGGTGGACATTTAAGTTACATACAATTTCCTCCTTACTCGACACATTCTTAGGCATGAGATGTAGGCTACGGGAAACATGAGAGACTTCACTTAACTCACTCATTCACTGTATGTTTTACTATTTTGAATATTTCTCCCTTCTTTTTTGTATGGGCTTTTTCTTCACCTTCTTATGATTCTTGTAAAATCAATATCTCCCAAGCATTACTGTCTCCATTCTCTAAACTAAAGGAAAAGATGGGGAGAGAGAGAGAGAGAGAGAGAGAGAGAGAGAGAGAGAGAGAGAGAGAGAGAGAGAGAGAGAGGGAGAGAGAGAGATTAATTGACTTTGCCAAATTCTTGTAAGTATTTAGTTGCAAATGGGAAAATGGGCATGCTTTTTCCTAATCCATCATATATCTACTAGAAATAGTTATTAAGTCATGAACAGTCTTGGTATGGGAAAGCCAGGGGCAAGAGTTCTAGGATTGATTGCTCTTTTCTGTAGGCAGTTTCAGCAGATTTCATCTCAACAAGGCAGAGAATTATGGAGCAACATTTGAGCAGAAATAGTACCAGGCACAGGGAACACACAGATCACTGCATCTGAAGGCCACCATTGCACTAAAATACATAGACATGTGTATGGATCACACATACAAATATACAGTGAAATGTTATGAAAGCAAACATTATATCAATATTGGTATTAAGAAGTTAAAGGCCATAACTCTGGGACAAACCTATTTGGATCAGATCCTGTTTCTATGACAAACAGGAATGAAAGTTGAGTATGAAAAGTCTGAAAACTTTAGGTAAGTTTCTTATACTTTCTAGGATTAAGTTTCCCCATCTGTGATAATGATAAATATCTTACGTTTGTTCAAAGGATTAAATGAGTGTGTAATATAATGTTTATTTAGGTGGGCAATAAATGTTAATGATCTTGCTGTTGTCCTATAAGGACTGTAATAATCAATGATCATGAACACTGCAGTCACATGAGACTATGACGTTTCACAGGGAGGTAGTATTTCTGCAGGGCAGCTTTGAAAATAATGATTTCATCAGAGGTAGAAATGGTGGATGCTTGAAACAGTGAAATTCAAGAGAGTGAAGAGGGATAAGACATGAGGAAGAGAAATAGTGAGAGAGATGCAATGCAGCCAGTTTGGAAAGATCCTGCTCCAAACATGTGTGAGTCAGCTTTCCATCACTGTGACAAACTACAAGAGATAATCAACTTAAAAAGAGGAAATACTGTGGCTCATAGTTCGTGAAGTTTCCATCTGTGGTTAATGAACTCCATTTCTTTCACACCCACAAAAAGGGTAAACTTCATGGTGGGGAATGTGTGGCAAAGCAAAGCTTCCTATGTTATGGTGACCAGAAAGCAAAAAGAGACACAGGAAGGGACCAGGGTTCCATTATCCCCTTCCAGAGGATGCCCCCAGGGACCTACTTCCTTCCACAAGAGTCCATGTCCTAAAGTTTCCACCACCTCCCATTTCTACCATAGGATGGCGACCAAGCCTTTAGGACCTGAGGCTGAGGACATTTAGGATCTAAACCATTATACAGCATAAAACCACATTTACTATGTAGGGAGACAATGGGACTTTTGTAAATTGAGGAGCAATTTTCTGTCTTGACTGGATTTTGAGATGACGTTTGGCCAAGAGTTCAGGGACCTGGAAAAAGTCCCCGTTTAGGAGGAAGATGGTGAACTGGAAACCACAGGAAAGGAAAACTAGCAAGGGATGAAGAATAACATTTAAAACCAAGCACAGGCAGGATGTAAAATTATCATAAAACCTACTGCTCTATTGGTTTCTAAATCAAGGAAGCAACTGAAATTAGAGTGATAGATGACACAAAAACAAATTAGATAGCTAAATTTTTGTGGGAGAAAAAAAGAAGGAAAGCAGGAAAATCAATCGGGAAACTGCTTAAAATGCGTATGCAAGAGACAATGTCAAGAGGCAACTTTTATTGAGCATAGCACTACAGTGAGCATGAGCAATTATTGTCAATATTTACTACCAGCCCACGAGGAAGGTACAATTATAATCTTCTCTCAGAAGAGAAAACTAAACCACAGAATTAGGTCACTAACCCCAGGAATCTGCAATTATTACACATCAAAGCAGGTATTTGCTATTGAACAGTGAGATGACAAAGGTCTAAATATTGGGCCACTGTAGCAGAAGGCTGAGAATAAATTCAACATGCACCATGACTGTGAAATTGGTAGTATTGGGAAACAATTGGCTGTGAGTGAAGGAGTGAGAAAGAAATAAAGTTAAGTCAAAAGGATGACAGTGATGTTAATCAAATTAAGAAATAAAAGGAGGAAGATATGAAAGTGAGTTAAAGAGAGATAGTTTTGTTTTAAAAAACATATTGATTTGAAGAGCCTCAATAACACAAGTAGCTCTTGCAATAAGCTTTTTTGTTGATTATTGTACATTTGCTTTTTCTTGCTGGTTGTTTTGCTTAAGGGGGTGTTTGTTTGAGCTTTTTGGTTTCCTGTGTGATGAAATGCTTGCTTCCCACTTGATTTTCTTACCATTTTTCTTACTGTCAATTTACATGGAGGGACTATTAAAATGCATGTAGAGGATTAGATATACAAGAAAATTATTATTTTTCTCTCAGTATTTTGATGCTTGGCTACCCATGTAGCTTCTTTTATTGATAATTTGATAGTTCATAACCCATATGACTAATAAAAGTTATTCACACCTATTTTCTGTCTGTACTGGTCTAAGAAGTAATTTTCTGGCTAACTGTGAATCCACTCTGTAAGTCTGGTTTCTGCTGGCTTTCTCTTGTCAGTGAAATGGGAAACTGACACTTCAAGCATACTCAATTTTCCACTCCACTAGGCCCATAACATAGAGTAAGGCTCTGTTATCTGCTTAGGCTGCGGGGTTGAAGTTTAGCCTTCTTGTTTTCAAATCACCTTCCTGCCAATGGATTTGGAGCAGCAAATGCGACAGGCAGCAGTTCTTTTAGAAACACTGGTCCAACCTTGCTTGCAACATTTCATTAAAAAAATTTTAAAATAAGAACAAAAGGTATGTTCTGTGGATAAACTTACATGGAAAACCTTATTCACTCCTTAACAAAACATTTTCATCTGAGACCTTGGATAGCAAACCAATTCTGTAGTATAATGTACTGTTCTCTGAATATGCTTGAAGGTAAACTTACTCTCCAGTGGATATTCCTGTGGGCAGTAAAATCAATCTTAATTTACTCCAGTTGCAGGGTAAAACTAATTAATGCTTTAGATGAGCAGATGTTAGAAGTATCATTGGCAAAATCATCATATAACAGCAGAAATTGGGTCTGTGACTTCCTATGAAGTAATATGTATTGTTCAAAATCCTTTAATATATAATTCTAGTTCATCTCTATTGTTATTGTACAAGTTCGGTCATTATGAGCATTTTACAAAAGAGGACACTAAGGCTTTGATATTTTAAATAACTTGTCCTATATTACAGAACTGCTAAGCAAGAGAGCTGGAACTCAAGCCCAGGTCACTTAAGCATCTGACGAAATCCTCACCAACACCTACTGTGAACAAGCATCATCCTAGAGTTCAGGGATGTAACTAACCATGAGCCAGACGTGGGCCTAACCCACAGTGATCTTGGAGTGGAATGGAGGAATGGCGGAGGCTGAGCAGTGCATCCTCATGCTCCGTTGCTCTGCTGCATCCTTCCCAGAATTTTAAGTGTTTTACACACATTATTCCATTTCAATCTGTAATAACATTGTACAGTAGGTCCTGTTCCTACGCACCTTCAATTAGTGAAGAAACTGAGGCATACAGAGCCCAAGGTTAAAGTAAAAAAATAAATAAAGAGCCTCACTTAAGAAGACTCCAGAATAATACCTCCTTAGTAATTACATAATTTTTATTAATAAACTTATTTGTCATCATCGTTGATGAATTTCCACTTCCCAGTAATCCAAGTAGTCTCTAAAAATAACTTTGTGAAATTGATACAAATATTACCCCCGGTTATAGATATTTAAGTGGAGGCTTAAAGGCATTAAATCTAGCCAGAATTGGGGAATTGACCTAGAAAAAAAATGGAAATTGGTAGCAACTGAATAACTTCAGCCTATTGCCTTGAGTGACACTATATATTATTGCTAATAATGCACTGATATAAAAAAGAAAAATGCTATTATTAATAAAGTATGGCAAGCATTAATACCATCTCATCTAATGTCTTCCATCACCCAATTCTATAATGTTAGATACTCTTTTATGTCATTGATTATATGAAGGGATGAAGGCACAGAGAATTGTGTTAACTTATCCTGGTCACACAATCAATAGCCAGCTGACACTGGGACTAAATTCTCTTTCTCTGAATCATAAAAGTAGTTTAAATGTAAAGGAACATGATAAAACCCAGCAAACTGCTCTCCGTTTTAAACACAGCCATAATGGCTGAAAGTTTTATGACAATATTACTTCAATCTTCCCTTGCATATCAGCAAGAATTTACTATTACTAAACTGACTCAGACTCCCTAGTGTTAGATCCCTAAGGGATCTCAATTTCCATGGTAGTATGTTCCATCTATGTTCTATCTTCTTTCTAAGTCCACATGGTGACATCTTATGAATTGAACATCACATTTTGCATTACTACATCTTCTGTAAGTTTACTCATTTATACTGTTTTTGAATTAATATTCTTTAAAAATGTATCCCCATCCTGTTGCCTTATGATTCACAGTAAGTGGAAGAAAGCCTTTTCCTAAAGATGAAGCATAAAAAGTTGGTTAATAGCTATTTTACTGTTGTGATTTCATCTGCCATGCTTTTCCCCTCTTTCAATTTTATATTCTCTCCTTTGTTTTCAGCCAGCCAATTCAGATAACATTTCTAGAACTTGGGGGGGTCATGATTCTTGGGTTTAAGTCCTGAGTCCATATCTTCTTATTTCTATGTCCTCCATAAATTATATCATTCCTTTCAGGCTTCCTTTTCTCATCTGTAAGAGTGGTAATTTTTTGCATAGGATAGTTGCAACATTTAGATATAGGAATAAAGTGAAAAGAATTTTGTTTACAGAGTGAGCCATAAAGTGTAAGATATTCCGGTTGTGGCTCATACGCTCCATGGTATTTCATCTGAATTGTGTCAACTTGATAAGTTTAGGTGCCGTGCAGGGAATCAGAAAGCAAACTTCTCAGTGTGTCTGCCTGGGTCATGGAGATGGGACCTCCAGCATGGTAACTTCTCCCTCCACCCTTCCACTCTGCCGCCATGGTTCCCTATTCTGCTTCTGGCCACCAGGAACTAAGCAACTTTGCTCTACCATGTCTATCTGCCATGATGTTCCCGCCTTGGAGTCATCATGCTGTGGACTGAAATCCTTAAAACCATGAACCAAATTAAACCTCTCCTCCTTTACATTATAAATGTGAAGTATTGTCTCGGCTTCAGTAGAGCTCCTAATGCATGCTCTTTTCAGCTCAAATCCCTTCCACCTGCACTTGCCCCTGATGGGGAATCAGAAGCTTATTAAAACCACTGAAACAGGCACTATGGGAGGACTCATTGCTAAAGGGCGGGCATTTGAAAAAGTGATATAATAAAAATCAAGGAGATCAGGGTTTCGGCCTCATTCTGCCTCTGATGTGCCAAGTGGGCTTTTGATTTACAACCATTGAATTAAGGCTGTGTATCTTAATGTGAAGCTACAATGGAAGGGCCTTGATGCAAGGTTACTTTTAATTTCTAGTAACTTTTTTTCTGCTTAGAGCCCTTTGCTCCTAACTGCCAGGTTCATGTGAGAGGGTGTGATTTCAGGGTAGCTGGGGCACCATCCTCTCGCCTTCCCTTTAGGTGAGCCCCAGAGCAGACTTCCGAGTTTTCACAGGAGCTCTGCTGCTGAGTGACTGGGGGCAAGTTATTAAAGCTCTCTGTGCGAGGGTCTTCATCTGCAGAACAGAAATACAGCATAAATACTGTGGCCTTGGATACTGCACAATTCAACATAAGTAAAATGCTTATTTAGAGTAAATAATATAAAAATGGTTTGATTATATTAGGTTTGGAGGAATAAATAGAAGAAAGTCCATCAAAGTTCAAGAAAACATCTTTGTTAGGGAATTTTTAATGTAATGAGCTAATCTTAGCTAGCTTTCATCACCTCTCTGTATGTCTCACTACTTTTTATAACTTTTCTCTTTGACCATAATCACTGTTGGCTTTTTACCTTTTCTGATTAGAATACCAACATTGTTTGGTCTGTGTTTGGAGTGAATTCAATCACGTCCCTGTTTCCACCTTTCTCCACCCTAGAAGTTCCACTGCAGACTTTTTTTGTTTGTAGTATCTGGCAGTTCAATTTTTATTCCCTGATTTACCAAAAGTCAATAATGACTGCCACATAAGAAATCCTATCTCCTCCCTAAAGAGGCCATTCATGACTTTATAGTAATAACAGGCTTAATATTTATAATAAGCATTCTAATTAGGTGATTATTTTTTAAAATATAAGCTTGTTAAAGAGTTATTTAATGATGTTTATAAATAAAGTGGAGACAATCCATTCACACGTGCTGTGAAAAATAGCCCCGGCAGCTCACCTCTGAGTTGTTATATTTTATAAGTGATTGAATTCCATCCTGAAATTGCATAGCAATTTAAATTCTCCTAGAATGGAAATGGCAGTGTCATTGCCAACAAGCACCTCTAACAGGAGATGTTCAAAATAATTGGCCATTTTCAGAGGACTTTTCATTTTCAGTGTGATATATGAATATAAATTAAAGTACTAATTATATAGAGCTGTTTGGGGAGTCCTAAAATATATTTAAGGCTTGGGTCAAAGAAATATTTTTCAGCCTGAGAAAACTTGGGGGCTGCACTTATTTGGGATGCTCTGGGAAGCTGAGGACTCCCGCAGCTCCGGGTGGATTGATTGCTTTCTCCTCGTGGGCTGCACTGGGCCGGTGTGGACTTAATCACTCGTGCACTCTCCACGTGCACCTGAAAATAGCTCCCCGTGGGTGGATGGGAAGGGCTGGTGAAGACAGAGAGAGTGCAGGGGCCCCCAGGCCTTCCAACTCCTGAGATAGAAAATGTAGAGCTGTCAAAGTTCGAACAGAGGCTTATAGTGCCTGGCCCAGATTTGAACTCTTTGTCCACATTTGTCAAATGCTAGAACAGGAAGGGGAAAGGCAGGTTTGTGACAGGTCCTGCCTCCCCCTTCAACAGACATGCAATCCGTGGATCTCAACAAATTTCTTGACTCCTGAAACTTTCTGAAGGGATTCTCAGGCCCCGCTCAGTGAGCACGGTGCGGGGAGCAGCTAAAGAACACGACGGGAAGCTGAGTATACCGGCATCCTAGCCATGTCCCTTCCGCCCCCTGCACACTTTTTAAAGTGGAAAAGAAGGAGAAAACAATTACATTGGTGGCATGAAAACAGCATTGTGAATCTTCCTCTAGCACGCTGATCTTTCCTTACATTAAATTGATTGGTACAATGTAGAGATACATGATCATAGTCGTCCTCGTAGGGAACTTGTAAATAATATACCTTACTTCCTCTTTTCTCCCATTCCTCTCCCCTCCCGTCAGCCCCTTTTCCTCCTTATTTACAAAGGTTTGTTTCCATGTAATGCTTTTTTTCTCAATTGTTTTCCTTTCCCTTTCCCCCCCATTCTCCTTTACTTTTGAACAATTTCTTCCTATTTCACAATCTATTGTATATTTTGGTTCTTATTTACACTTGCAGTTTCTTACACTACAGAAGCAATGTGTTATTTATACACAAATATCCAATTTATTTCACTTAAAGAGTGTTGTCTAAGGTGCATCCATTTAGCTATCAATGTCTCAAGTTTATCCTTCGTTATGGTTGGGTACATCATTTTTATCCATTCATTGGTTGATGGACATTTGTCGTGTTTGTAAGATTCAACTATTATAAACTGTGCTGCTCTAAACATGGGTGCACATATATCATTGTGGTATGATGCTTTAAATTATTTTGGGAAGATACTAAGAAGGGGAAGAGCTGGGTCAAATGGGACCTCTAGTTCAGTTTTTTGAGGCATGTCCACACTGATTTCCACAGTGGTTGCACCAGACTACACTCCCACCAGCAGTGAAGAAGCATTCCTTTTTCCTCACAGCCTTGTCAGCATTTATTATTGGTTGCTGCCTTGATGATAGTCATTCTTTCTGGAGTGAGATGGAATCTTAATGTCTTAATTTGCATGTCTCAAACAATCAGTGATGTTGAACATTTTTTCATATATTTATTTGCCTTTTGTGCTGATGTGTTGGACTTGAACACAAAACAAGCAAATCATCACTTTCTTATGCCATAGTTTCTCAGGGGAAGGGCAATGGTCAAGAATCTCCCAGCACATATATACTAAAAATCTTGAAGAAAATGAATGAATCCTCCCTCCAATACTTGCCACTGGCCCAAACTTTCTATTATTAGAAAGTAAATTACCTCATCATCTTGTTAGTGCCATAATCCCAATCAAGGCCCTATCAGGCCAATTCTATAAAAGGCAACTTGTAGGACTAAAGGAGCTACTATAACTGAGGTAAAGCAACGTAAATCAAGCAGCCTGAGATTTTGGCTCGCCAAATCAATTTCAGCTCAAATAGAATTTTAAAGTTATAGTATTTATGAAGTTTTCCTGATGACAAATTGATACAGTTTCCAAGAAGGGTCATGTTGTATTTAGAAAAGGAACCTCCTTGTAATGTTTCAGATACATATTCATTTATTCCCCTTTGCTGTTTTGTTTTGCATTACTGGGGACTGAGGCAAAGATCTCCACACTGAGCTACATCCCTATCCCTAACTGTAATTTTTATTTTTAGGCAGGTTCTCACTAAGGTGCAAGATTATCCAGACAGGGTTCAAATGTGGGATCCTCTTGAGTCAGCTCCCAAAATGCTTGAGAATATAGGCACGTACCACCATGCCCAGTTAATTTTTTTAAATTTTGCACAGCTAGTGTGCCAAAGTTGTTGCTATCAGACTGGTCAGTTGTCTGGCGGGATCAAGGTAAACAGAGGCGAGAACGACATCCCAGGTTAGGACTCACCTCTGTGTGGCCTGAGTTCTGAAACACCATCCTCAAAAGAGTGACATTAATCTCCCCAACATGACTTGATCTCTGCACTCTAGTCCTTATTTACAACCACAGGCCTTTGGAGGGCACAACTCCCAGCCACTTTTGTTTGTAAAGAGAGATGTTTGGCAGCTGTACTCTCTGGGTATGGTCTGACCTTGGGTAGAATTAAATTTGCATAATTATGACTTGGGCTGTAATAAGCCTCTACTGTATTTTAAGGGAAGTGAGAAAGGGGAGAAAGATGCCTATTTTTAAAACTCATTCTGTTGTTCCCTGGTGATGTGAATTCCAATTTGGAGCCCAATTGTGTCGTGGCCTGAGGGGTCTGTTGACTCAGCCAGAGCACAACCTCAGTCCTGAGAGACTTAAATCTAAGAAGAAAGAACAGAAAGACATAACCAAAGAGACCCAAGAGTGTCTGAGTTTGGGGAATTGCTGTCTGATTAAAATCAAATCCGTTAGAAGATACACGAATTACAACACTATTTGTGTTTAGCTTGTCTTGGGATGCAAATGCAGCCTTAGAATGAGCTCTTCTGAAATATTCTTCAGCAGTTAAACTTTAACAGAAGCTGGAGGCGTTCAGGAGGCCGGAGTCCCACCTGGATGTGTGTTCATTCTCCCTGAGAAACCGCTCATCCGCCCTGCCCTAGATTTCTCTATGGTGAAATGGAGACATTCAAACATTCCTGTGTTCTCCTGCATCCTGAGAACCCACCACCACTCTATTTTTGTGTCCCATCTTTCCAAGTAGCACAGCAGCTTCTGAGAGCATCATGACCTCTTCAGGTTGCTTTGTGAGTGTCACTTGGAGAGAAGTAGAGCAACTGGGTATTTAACGTCCAATTAATCTGTCGTTACAACATTTTATTGCCTAGAATTTTGAGCCAATGAAACAAGAGACCTACTCTCATCTATTAAAATAACATGTTGACTAATCTCAAGATCATTGGCATCTCAGGATCAACCCCAGATCATGGGGCCTTGATTACATTATTTAGGCCAAGTTTACTTCTTAAGATAATAATTTTCTTTTTTTTTTTTTTTTGGCAGTACCGGGGATCGAACTCAGGACCCTGCGCTTGCTAGGCAGGAGCTTCTTCCACTGAGCTATATCTCCATCCCCTTAAGATAATAAATAAATAAGTAAAGACAGCGGCAATGGGCATCTCACAGAATTTTTGGCAGAATGAATACGAGATAATGTTCCGCGAGGTTTAGAGCAAACTTTCTCTAGAGGGTGGTGGATTTGGTTAACCATCTCATCATAGTGCTTAAAATCCTGTGTTAACATGCTGAAGACATTTGTTAGCTTTATTACTAACAAGACTTTGGGCTACTTGGGTTAAGCTAAGTAATTTAGACTTAAGACCAATTTTCTCATCTAAAAAATAAGGATGATAATCCCTCTCTTGAGGAGCATGATGAAAATTCAGTAATACCACTAGCTGGAAAATTATCCAGCACATAATAGACAGACTGTGCATAACAAGATGTGCTTTTATTAGTTTTCTATGTCATTTGAGTGTTGGTGGATGAATTAATTTGCTATACTGCCATAACAAATATGATACTAAGTGAATTAAATAACATAAATTTACTTTCTCACAGGGCTTTCTTCTGTTTTTAAGAATACCAGGCCTATTGGAATAATGGCCTGACCTATGACTTTATTTAGTCTTACTTCCCTAAAGGCCCTACCTCTAAATACAGTAATAATAGGTGCATATTCATCCATTTTTTTATTACTGTAACATGATACCTGAGCTAGATACTTGATAACAAAAATAAACTTAGCTTAAAACCTGGGAATCTGAAAGTCCAAAGAGCAGGGCTGTAGCTCTGGTGAGGGTCTTTTGGCTGCATCCTGTCAGGGCAGGCAGCACTGTGGAGGGGACCAGACAAGGAGGGGAGCCCATGTGGTGGGTAGGACTGTAGGACCCAGAAGTGACCTCCAATGAGGTCCCAAAGGACTGAGCTTCCAACACGTGACTCCCTAGGGGACAGACCACATCCAAACCATAGTAAGTGGCTAAGCCTTCAATATATGAATTTCAAGGGACCTGTTTCAACCCATAACAAGATCAGAAGTCAGATTGAATGGATTAAAGGGAGAGCAGAAGGCAAGAAATGGACCCAGTAGATATCCTCAATTTTTCTGAGATGTGTGATAGGAAGGAAGTTATCCTTATTTTTATCACCATCATTTTTATTGGTACTAGGCTTGTGGCAAAGTAGAAAGAACATAAGGTGTTACATCAAAGACTGAGTGTAAATTATGTCCCCGTATTTCTTTTTATGTTACATCTGTCCATGCATTGCTTCACATCTATGATACTCAGTCTCTACACAAATAAAAAATAGATAATTCCGCCTTGTGAGGGTTATTGTGAAGATCAGGATTATGTTGATAAAGTATATTAACCTGCTGGTGTATAACAGGAGTTCAACACATGTTAGGCACTACATTAAAATCCTTCCAAATGTACACTGTCAGACGATGGCTGAACCACAAGGTGAATCTACTGTCCTGTGTAGAATCACACTGTGCTCCACAGAGAGCTCCCCTCCAGGAACCAGACTTGATTGGGTTCAAGGGGTTTGCTTTTTAAACCTATCATATTGCTTATGATTCCAGGTATGTTTTTAGAGCTTGTCAGCCTCCTGGAAATAGAAACAGCCCTTTGGCAGGTAAAAGTCATTAAGAAGTAAAGTAACAGTCAGTCAGAAAAACAAGAAAGCCCAGAGGCAGACACTTCGACTGCGGAGCCTCTTGAATATTGCATGCAATGATCATCCTATCCCACACACTTAATTCAATTGTACCGACCCTGCAGCCTTGAAGGCCTTTTGTCTCAGACTTAGCATCTACAATCTGAGACAGCTGGAGGAGGCACCTCTGTAGAGAAAGTCTGTAGTATGGCTCAGACTTGCTGCAAGGTATGAAGGCCGAGAGGTTAATATGCTGTTTTGTTTCTTGCCAGAGGAAGGGTCACTAGGTCTAGAGAAGGTCATATTGTGACTGAAAGACTGCCCACAAAATCTGACTAAAGTTGCCTGTACTTTTGCCTATGCTTTGTTTCTCAGGATAATCAATAGAGAACATGGTAATTCTAAAAGAAGGCATTTTAGGTCTAACAACAGCCCACAAAAATCAGCTTGAAAATATTTCTGTGAAGAAAAGTCAGGTTTAAGGAGCTCCAGAAGAATAAAAAATTGAGGATCACTATCATTTGTTTGTTTGTTTGTTGATTTATTTATTCATTTACCAATAAGTCATGCCTACAGGTCATCAGACACAGTTAGTTGCAGACGATATACACACTTATTAAGACTTTGGTCGTGTCTTTGGGGAATTTACAATGGCAAGGACAAACAGAAGTGGGTCACACTGATATGCTATGTAGAAGGGCCTGTGCGATCCCTCATGGGGGCATCGTCAGTTCTGCCTACGGGGAGGCGGGGGCGGCTCTAGGGAGGAAGCACTGATAATCCAATTGAATCATGAAAGACCTATACATTTTTCGTTGTAGAAAAGGAACAAAGCAATATATTATGTTGAAGAAATTGTACTATAAATGATTCAAAATAAGTTTACCTAAGACATTTTTCAAGAAAGTAGAGCCTTCCATGAGATGTTATCTACTTACATTAGATCTGTGGCATGGCATTCATTTCTGTGTGGGCAAATATCGTAATACAAAATAGTTTACACTACTAGGTCAACAATCTTAGAGGGTGACACTTTCTCTCATTCTATCTCAGGACCCATTGAGCAAAATCAACCCATGTATTCAGATAAATGAAAGAGAAAATTGCAGTAACCCTATCACGGTTTACTTGATTTTCTCTATAAAGAGCAGCCTGAGGTCAATGTGTTAATTCATAGATGCCTTTTCTGGGCTATTTTTAGCCCTTCCTAGTATGTTAGGTGGGCACCTTGTTACTTTGTCATTAGTTTTACCCTCAAAGGCTCAGACTTCATTCCTAGCCCTCCTTTCCATCTTTCCATGTTCTTTTCATCTACTCAACACTATTCTCAAGGCTTTTGCATGTCACTATTTCCAAATAAATATTTATAATGCAAAAAGTTCAAAGTTAATGTTTGCTGTTATCTTGTTACTCATTTTGAGAAATACTACCATTCCAAGTATTTGTTTTATGTATTGTTATTGGTCTTTTGTGAAGTACTAGAGAGCAATGATTGGGACTTACCAATACTGTGGCTCCTCCGCCTGTTTTCCTGCTAAACTAAAGTTCTGGCCTCAAGCCCCTCAGTGGCACAGGCCAATAAACAGAAGCACATATTAGGCGGAGGTAGTATGTTAGTGTCAAAAATGGCTCAATTTTGGGAAAATGGCCACATTATCGATTGTCCCATGAGACAAGAGATTAAAGGTTCTCGTGATCTTGAGTTTAAAGGAGCTGAGAAGCAACTGTTCTCTTTCACCTTCCTCTCTGAGTCTGGAATCTGCAGCCAAGAGGAGGGGATATAAATGAAGGAAACGCACAGCACGAGAGCGGCCTCCCTCACACAGGGCTTTGTTGCTCCTGCTGTGCTCCTTCTGAGAAGTGTGAACTAGATTACTTGGGAGCAGTCGTGCGAGGTGCTACCTGACCTCGCTAGAGAGAAGTTGGACTGAGTGGTGCCATCTGAGACACAAGTGACCAGGTTGTAATATATCGGCACCGCCTCCAAATTTAGGTTTAAAAGTTCCATGACAAAGGTGTGGATATCATCCAATATTACTCTGGGGCAGAAAAATTTCTACGTACAAATAACTTTGGAATCAATTGTATTAAGCAAAGTTAAAAAGAATTCTTTGTTATAGGTCTTCTCAAAATCTATAAGTTCGTATATCTTTTTACCAAAATTACGTAAAAGTTTACGGCATTTCCCAAACATACAGGCACAAAGTTCTTTTTGCCTAGAGCACGTTTGAGAAATAACAGCTTAAATGTAACTCACAAAGCAAAGTAAAAGACATTAAAGCCTATCTCTAACCTCATACTCTCTTGGCTGTAAAAGAGAACTAACTGACTGTCTAGGCCATAATCTTCCAGGGTATATGTATGGTGCTGCGTGTATGGCAGTCACGCCAGGAACTGCAGGTAGGTTGCTGACCTGGTCCACACCTCATCTGAACATTTCACTGGTGAAATGCCTGATTTCAAAGGCAACTTAGGAGACTATCAGCAGAGTTCTGTATGGAAATGATGCTCATTGTTATTAGACAACAGTTCCATTCTATAACTGGTATTTTGTACATAAACACAAATTTCAGGTTGAATTCTTGGTGATTTTTGTTACTGAACTGGGTCTTTCAAATGCTAGAATTGGGACGTCCACCTTAAAGATTAGCATGTACAGAAACAAATTATTTAGAAGTACCTTGGCTTTGTACTATTAAATCTGATAAACATAAAGATAATTGTTGACAGTGTGAGGATCCTTCCCCTGGGGTCAAATCACAGGCATCTAGCAGATATTTCTTTCTGTTTCCCTGTGTTGCTCAGTGTTAGCCTTGGCAAGCAGCAGCTGGTCCTAAGAGTCTTTCTTCTTTGCTCCACAGACAGCGTGGAAGATGAGCTGGAGATGGCCACCGTCAGGCATCGGCCTGAGGCCCTTGAGCTGCTGGAAGCCCAGAGCAAGTTTACCAAGAAAGAGCTTCAGATTCTCTACAGAGGATTTAAGAATGTAAGAGCTTCCTTTTTAACTTTATCTTTATGCTGTTCTTAGAGGAGTACTGGGAAGTGAGAGAGAAGCAGGGAATACACTCTGCTGTGAAAACCCAACATACAGGCATTTCTCACTGATATGTCCTAGGTTTGAATCCAGCCAACATCTATTGGGATTTTGGTTGTGGTATACCAGTGCTGGTATAGTGTAGTCGCCCATGAAACAAGGATGCGTACTCATTAAAGATTTATTCAATTCAATTATTACTTGCTCATTTTTTTGGCTTTAACTTGATGACATCATTTCAATAAGCTGCAGTTATCACTTTATTTCTTAGCTATAATCTCTCCACTTCACTTATAGATTGTGGCCTACCAGTTAGCTTCATTCTGGCATTATGGAAAAATTACTGTAAGTTTTACTGTCTTCAGAAGACCACTCCATCAAAGAGTTTAAAGCACAAGTCACTGAGTCTGGCTTTCTGTGATCCAGATGTGCATATGACCTCCTTCCTGGGTGGACATTCACAGAGTGATAGCTTGTGCTTGCCAGAGGTTGGGTATGACAGAACAAGAGTGAATCCCAGTAATCTGTCAGGCGCACTCTTTTTCTGAATACATGTATTAAGTATAATGGGACAGATTAATCAAACACCAGAAAAAAGTTACATGCCATCATAAAAGCTTAGAGTTTGGATAGGGAGCAAAGACTTGCTGTCATGAATGTATTTGAAGATAATTCATCTTTAAGAATATCAAATGTTTGTACATCAAATGGCATACTGCCAGAACACACGATATATAGACATAGAGATAGAGATATAGAAATAGATATGTAGATATAGATATTCCTGTACCCACAAATTAAATTGGTCTGTTCCTTTCCCAGACCCATCCCTAAACAACCCCAGCTCTGCGACTGGTGCAAGATACTCTGTCAAAATGTTTCTACCCATCTGACCACCACAACTGCTTCCTTTCTGTAGCCTCATTCAGTGCAAATGAGAAACTGTGCCTCTTCTTTGGTAGCAGCAGTCAAACTTCACTTAGATTCCTAAATCTAGTTGACTTTTCAGAATATTCTCTAAGGATTCATCCTGCATAACTGCACATAACTGTACCATCTCTCCGATTTCATGGAGTCTGACTGTCCCATTTCTTTCCCCAGCCCTCTCCTTGCTCTGGGCTTGCTCATTTCTCTCCTTCATTATTCAAAGTGGATTTTTCTCCCTCTTCCAAACGCTGGCCATTCAGAAGGCTTTTAAGGAGGACCCTGCCTGGGCTGGATGAGAAGGGCACTCACCTCACCCACAGGACTCTAATTCAGAGGGATTCTTGATATCTAACCTACTAAGATGACACATACAAACAAACATGGGAATAAGAAAAGAGAGTTGAGTTTAGGTTAGAGAGAAATCAGTTATGCCTGTCCTGCGATAGTTTACATCCTCAGAGCAGAACAGGTGCACTGACCCCCGGCAACAGGAAAACACAGAAGGACAGTGATGGGGAAGGAGAGGAGGTAAACAGGACCAAATCTCCTCCCCAAAGTCAACACTAAGACAAACCTAGTCACAGAATAAAACTGTAAGGCATTCACTGTGAATATTTAGAAACAACTAAACATCCTTGATGTAATTCAGAGAACTTGGACTAAGCAAACTGTTTCCTTTTTTTTTTTTAACCCTGGATTGCACATGAGATACAGAGTGGTTGTGGAATAAAGAGTTACTGAATCTAAGCTCCCAGCCACCCTGTGTCCTTCGACTGCTGCTGTGCTATTATTCCAGGGCCGTCGCTGTAGGGTCTCTCATCTCAGGCCTGGCTGCCTTTCATCCCATTTGCTGTAAATTGGAATCATGATTACTGCCATCATTAACCTTTGGAGCCAAGCTCTGCAGCACGTCAGACATGAGTGGCACTTGACAGCAAATTACCAGGCTTCAGAGTCTGCGTGCATTGCTTTCTTCCATTACTTTCTTTGCCTACCTGTTCGCTTCTTTTTTTCCTTCCCTTCCCTTCTTTTCCTGGTCTTTCCCCTTTCCTTTCCCTCTGCTGATCCCTCTGATCCCGTCTTTCTCTCTTTGCTCTCCTCTACTTCTCTTTCCCTCATTCAGTTCTTCTCTTTTCTTTCAATTCTTCCCCTCCTTTCTTCTTTCTAAATTTTCTCTTCTCCCTTTCTTCCTTGCTTTGCTTTGCCCCACGCTACTCCTCTTTGTGAGATAAGATCTCAAAAGACCTGAACGTGCCAAAGAACATTTTATATAATTCTTTAAAGCAGAGCGTTGTACAGTTTGTTCAGACAGTATTAATCCATGTTCCCGGTAAACCAAACAAGAGTGGCCTTTTAATGTTTATGTTACTGAAGTCAAATGTACAACTCTGACAAATGTTCCCTAAAGCGAAACAAGGGCCACACCAAAGCGTATCAGCCCCACTCACGCTTTAAAGAATGGCAGCAATCGGTACTACTTCCCATCAAAGAAAGCGAACCACCTGTCCTTAACTCCTGAACACCAGTTATCTCAAAGCCCTTATGATCACAAAATCATTTTCCTGGAAACAGTTGGGATGATCGTTTTAATGAAACCTTTAAAAAATTCCACATATTCTGATTAAAAGGACAGTATCTTGAAATAGTCCCACTCCTAGGAGAGGGAGTCGGATTGCTAGGAGCCCCTGCAAGGGAACCTGACCGGAGGCCCCCTGTGTTTTACCCCAGACAATGTAGCCGACCGCGTTCCCTCTCATTCTTACCCCAGACTCTTAAACATGAAGAATGGGAGAAAGAGAAGACAGAGCAGATTTCTCGCCCTCTTACCAACTCACTCATTGAAACACACACATTTTTTATTCTTCTGCCACATGCTGAGTTGAAACTCCAAAGTGTGCAGCTGATGGTGATGGGGAAATCAGTGCCAGTTTTCCTTTCCCTCAGCGCCCTTCAGAATACAAATACACTGCTGCCCGAAGGACTACGACTTAGTGGCTGTGGAACGGGTCACATGGTTGGCACTTCTGATGTTTCCAGGTGACGTGATGCTGCCGATGCAGGAGAATCGCGGGTGTCTACTGTCATTCACATGTGCTTCTGTGTCTTCCTCCTTCGGGCAGCTCCTTCTGACTCAGGACCTCGGCTGTCTTTGTCTGTGTTAGCATAGTGGTCTCTATGTTACTTTTTAAAGAACATGAAGCACAACCTAAAGGAGTTACTATAGAGTGCAGCCCCAGAGGTAGTCTCCATTGTGTGCTCCATCAATGTGGACGGTCATGGGTAGCCTACACAGCTCTCGGGCAGTGTCTCGGGGTTTGCACTGCATAATTATGTGCTAGAGAGGATGCAGGAAGATACCAAGTATTATCTACAGATCAACAGTCTCCAGTTTAACTGCATGTGCAGGCATCTGGGGAGCTTTAAAAATTACAAATAGTTGGGTCCCATGCTTGGTGACTCTGATGTAATTGCTCTGGGAAAAAGCTTGAGCATCAGGATTTAGAAAACTTCTTGGCTAATTATAATGTGAAGCCAAGACTGAGAACCAATGGGCTAAATGTAAGAATCTGTAAAGTTTTGAATCAGAAGAAAAGAATTGACCTAATTTTGGAGATCCCTAAGATGTCAAATACCAGTAGCTAGACTAGACTGGCTACACTGGACTCTCACAAGGCCCTTGGGGTGGGTGTGCGTGTGTGTGTGTGTGTGTGTGTGTGTGTGTGTGTGTGTGTGTGTTGTAGTAGTAGTAGTAGCAGTAATAATGGTATCTGGCCAAGGGTAGAGAAAGTAAATGTTCTATAGCTACAAACACTTAGATTCGGTTCAGCCTAAGGTGTTACTCAGGAATCCTCTTTTTTCTAATTTCTCAACTAACATTTTTACTTGATATTATAGTAGACAATGAACAGAAAGTTACATTTGAGAAGCACAGGAATTAGAAGATTATTCATTATTATACTGTATATAATATGTGTTTAGATAATGTACTGCACATCATTATATGTTATAAATGTAATACTGATTTATAATCTTGCTTTAGTGCTCTTTCAAAAATCAAGTATATTTCAATATTTAGGTGGTCATGAATGGATTACTGGGACATTAAGTTTTATTATGATGATGCATGTTGGGCATTTCTTTTCTGTAATGAATAATGTACAGCCCAAATCTGTTCTCATTTTTGAAAGGGTAGGATGGGACATAGTTGCAAATAGTTAGACCTCTCTGCTTTTGCTAACTGACTCCACCTTCTCTCAGTCTTGCCCTGCTTTCTTTTCTTTCACTGCTGTGAATTACACTGGGTCTGTTTCCACTAGATGCAAATTTATCTTTAAGGCATCAGTTTATTACTTTTTAATATTCTTTGTATTTAAAAATGTTGTCTTAATATCCTTTTTACCTAAAAATGAATATCATTTATATTAGCTTTCTAATGATGTACTAAAAAATTACCACATATTTAGTGGCTTTAAAAAATCTTTTTGTCACAGTCTTTAGGCTTAGAAGTCCAGAAGTGATTGAGCTGGGTTCTCTGGTCAGTCTCTCAAGGGCACAGTGTACGTGCCGGTTGGTCTGCACTTCTTTCTGGATTCTGTATCTTCTTTGAAGCTCTCGTGGGTGTTGGCAGAATTCAACCCTTCATTATGTACACTTCAGACTCCCTTCCTCTTACTGGTGATCACCTGGGCCTCTCAGCTCTTAGCAGACCCCCACAGCCCCATGCCATGTGGTTCTCTCACAAGCTCTTAGAGCTTGCTTCTTCAGAGGCAGCGAGAGACAGCCTCTGGTCTGTGAAGGAACAGTCTTAAAAATATAGCATAATTGTGGATGTGACTTCCCACCCCATTACTTTCCCGTCTCAGCACACAGGGTAAGGAGCTTGAAAGGTGTGGCTGATTGGGGCCTCCACAGGGTGTCACCCAGGGGGGATTGTGAGGAAGAAGCAACCCATGGAGACCAAAGCAGAATCTGGTCTGGAGTCATGTCTCAAGCACATCAGTCCCCACCCCCAGTGTTCTGCCTCTAATCCAGACATCTCAGAGATTTACAGACCCAACATTTTTCTTGATTCATGCAAATTCTGATGCTATTGTCAAAGGAACTAACCAGAGAAAGACTTGCTTTGATGAGACTTTTTCACCTCACTCAAAGTATTTGAGAACTTCTGCACCGAGACCTTTAAAAACAAAAGTAGAGAACTGAGGATGAAATCAGAGGAATCTGAATTCTTGATAACATACATTTGCATAAAGATCACTGACTCTCAGAGGGAAGAGGCAGAGAGGGGGAGTTCAGCGTACCCACGGCAAACAGAGATACAGTGGTTAGGAGAGAGAAAGACGCTGCTAATTGTGTCAGACAGTCACTCTTCTGTCATGCCTCTTCCAGGTTGTTCTTGAGATATTCTTTCATGGACTCATTGTGTGAACTTCAGGAAGTCATTTCACCCCTGGCAGCTTCTGTCTCCCTGTCAGCACATTAGGGATTAAGATCTTCCCTTCCAATCATGGAGGAGGTTGAGTAATAATTGGTTTTGTTCAGCTCTTGAAAGACACAAAAGATCTCCCTTATCTGTAAAGTACTAATCATGTACTTGAAAAGCAGTTATAAGCACAGAGCTAAAATATTATTTTCTATGCCTCAGCAGAATTTTCTGTAAAACTTCCAAGACGAACAGATTTCTGAGAAGAAGGTGTCTACAGATCTGAGCAGTTTTTGTGGCTTCCCTTATGACTTCTAAGGACTAGCACAAGCCCCCTGTTTAAAAACCTCATAAAAGTCCTTTCAAAAGGTGCAATTACCATCTCCTACTTTGGATAAGTGACTTAGCTTCTGTGGACATCAAATTTTCCTTGGAAGGTGTGAAATATCTGTAACCGTGTAGGTGAGATCAATGAGAAATGCTGCATATCTTTGGTTTAGAGTAATTTCAATAGACATTAGAGATCTTCGGTTCTTTTATCTCATGCTTCTAAATGCAGAAACAAAATTCACAGTAAGGACTCTATGATATCATCTCAATGTCTATAACCTTAAGCATCAGTTAATGATAGGTATATTTTATTGTATTTAGATGTGTTTGGTTTGTTTATTTTTTATTTTAAACTGATAATGTCATGTTAAATATTTGGAAGCAAGCAGAGAAATACAAACAAAAATATATGAGTGTCTTACCCACAATAAACACCTCACCCCACTTTGTTACAGGTAACCACTGCCAATTCTTCCCTTTCCTCAAGGATTGTTTTTTTATATTTTTAGTTCTTGTTATTCATTTTGTTTTTTTGCACAGTACTGGGGATGGAACCTTCATACATGCAAGGCAAATGCTTTACATTTAAACTGTGTCCTCCAGGCCAGATAATTTTGATGTATACGTGTGTGTGTGTGTGTGTGTGTGTGTGTGTGTGTGTGTGTTTTGTATTTAGGAATACTCTTGACATAACTCTGTTAATAATACACGTACTATAAAAATTAACCCTTCTGAGTTAACCATTAGCAATTAATGGTAAACATTTCATTTATTTTAAAACATGCCCAGTCCCATGTCACTGGAGTCGAGAGTGCCATGGCAGATGTTTAGTGAGATGTCTCATCAATCACTGTCTTCTCTGGTTTACTTCGAAATCTTTGTGGGGAAGGCAGTGCTGGCACATTGCCCTTTCGTTCCTCCGTCTTTCAATGCAGACTTTCCTTTGCAGAGCTGTGGCCGTCCAGCCTCACACCACGTGAATTCTCCGCACCTTGCTCTCTCACATCCTCCTTCCCACTGTCTTTCACGAAAAAAAGTGGATTGAGACTTTATTTCTGCTTAACGTAAGAAGTTCCCAAAGATGACATACCAAGGCAAAGCACCTTGATATTCTGCATAGGTACTTCCCAGTGCCTGGCCCTTATCCTGCATAGTAAGGGGCTATGGAATGACGGGACCAGGTCCTATTCTATAGTATCTAATTTTTAAGATGTTATTTACTCTTATTAAATAAAGCATATATGTACCATGTCCATCTTGCCATCTTTGCCTCCTTTCCCTGTCTTCTCTTAGTAAATGCCACTTACCTAAAAATCTAGTTGTCTTCCTGGACTCCTCCCTCCGAACCTCGTGCACCTACTTAACTAAACCTGCTCAATTCTGGAGTCTTTTTGTTTTCTTCTTTTATCTGCTTTTCCATTCCTTCTCCACCAGCTGATCTCTCACATGCTGCTGCCATCTCTCACCTGTATTACTGCTAAGTCCAGTCTCCTGTTCCTCTCTTTTCTCCTTCTGAACATTATTAACAAAGCTACTCTACAGAAAATAACATGTCACAGGCTGCAGTAGTCAGCTTTTTTGATTTCTGTAACAGACTGTCTGGGAGAATTAACTTCCAGAATAAAAGTTTCTTTTGGCTCACAGTCTTGAGGGTTTGTTCCGTGGTTGGATGAACTTATGGCCTTTACACTTTTGGTGGGAAGCACATCATGGTAAGGAGGATGTGTCAAAGAAAACTGGTTTCACAGTGGAGGAGAGAAATCACAGTCTAGAGAATATAGTGAAAGTTCCAGGTGAAAATGAATGGACATTTCTATGACTTTTAATGACAAGGTGAGTGAAATTGAGAGTTGAAGTTTATTTCATAAGATTTAAATTGAAATACTTATACATGGTGAAATTTTCATCAACCTCTTGTAGAGGGAGTTAGGAGAGCTCCTGTGTGCACCTTATCATGGTATTTATTTTGGGTTTCTGCTTTGCTCATTTCCTCTCCTATTCACTCAGCACCCTGAGGGCAGGATGGCAACTTCTTTTCTATAATATCCCTAACCCTTTACATTTTATCTTGTACATAAGTAATCAGTGAATCTTTTAGAATGACTGAATGACCTCAAACAAAAAGACAGGAATCTAACTCAGCTAGAATTTCATATTCTCTTACCATCCATTTTTTAGTCCCTCCCACATCCACCTAGCAGAAGTGAAAAACTTCTTAGAAAACATATATTAAGTCTCAGCTCTATAAAAGCCTTGAGTTTATCCTTTTTATAGCTGAGTAATACTCTGTTCTATTAAAATACCACATCTTCTTTTATCCATTCCTCAGTTGATGGGCATTTGGGTTGTTTCCAAGATTTAGTTATGAAAATTTGCACTGCTGTAAACATGGGTGCACATATATCACTGTGCTATGATATCTTTTGGTCTTTTATATTTTTAAATTTATTTTAAAAATAAAATAAGGAAAAATAGTAACAGACATCCATGTACAAAATAGCATAAGAATAATACAAGCAACACTGAATTACAGACAAAGCGGTAGGAAATTAACAATGGTTGTTGTATTATGTATTGATATCTTCAAAGTGGTTTCTTAGGAAAACAAATAGAGACATCCAATATTTATCAAACAAGTAATCATTAACTGTTCCTTTTAGTAAAGCAATAGAAGACAGTAGTACAACTGTTAGCTCTCCTGTATATATATATAATTTCCCCTTCTTTCCCTTCTCCTTTCCCACACTCTAGTTGCCCTTTACTTTTGAGCATTTTCCTTTCATTTCACAATGTCTATCATACCTCCTAGTTTTCATTCACTCTTTTAGGTCCTTACAGTAGTGAGATAATATGTTGCTTACACATGCAAGTCTGATTTATTTCACTTATGAGTATGGTCTCTAGTTGTGACCATTTACCTATAAAAGGTGTGAGTTTATCTTTCTTTATAGCTGAATAATATTTCATTATATAAAAATACCACAATTTTTTAATCCATTCCTCAGTTGCTAGACATGTGGGTTGCTTCCACAATTTAGCTATGACAAATTGCACTGCTATAAACATGGGTGCACATATATCACTGTGATATGATGTTTTCAGTTCTTCTGGGAAAATACCCAGAAGGGGAACAGCTGGATTAAATGGGACCTCTAGATCTGGGTTGCTGAGGAATCTCCAAACTGATTTCCACACTGGTTTCACCAGTCTGAAATCCCACCAGCAGTGGAAAAGAGTTGCTATTTCTCCACAGCCTTGCCAGCATTTGTTATTGGTTGATTTCTTAATGATAGCCATTCTTACTGAGGTGAGATGAAATCTCAATGTTGTAATTTGCATTTCTCAAATTACTAATGATGCTGAACATTTTCTCATGTATTTGTTTGCCATTTGTATTTTTTTACCTGAGAACTATGTATTCATCTCAGATGCCCATTTTTGGATTGGGTCTTTGAATTTTGGGGGACTGATGTTTTTTAATACTTTATATATTCTAGGTAGAAGACCTTTGTCCACGGGACAGTATGATGTTTTTAATTCTTCTGGAAAAATACCCAGAAGGAGAATAGCTGGTTTAAGTGGGACTTCTAGTCCTAGTTTTGTGGGGAATCTCCAACTGATTTCCACAGTGGTTTCACCAATCTACACTCCCATCAGCAGAAGAGAAGGGTTCCTTTTACCCCACAGCCTCTCCAGCATTTGTCATTGGTTGATTTCTTAATGATACCCATTCTTTGTGGGGTGAGATGAAATGTCAGGGTTGTTTTCATTTGCATTTCTTGAATGACTAATTCTGTTGAATGTTTTTCACATATTTATTCGCCATTAGTATTTCTTCATCTGAAGTAAATGGATGCAACTAGAGACCATACTCATAAATGAAATAAATCTGACCCACATGTGTGAACATCATATTGTTTTCCTGGTGTAAGAACATGAAAGAGTAAATCAAACCCAAAATGTACAATAGATAATAGGAAAGGGAAAGAAATTGCTCAAAGGAAGGAACAATTAGGATAGGTGGGTAGAAGGGATATCTGGCCAGGCCAGTGTGTGTGTGTGTGTGTGTGTGTGTGTGTGTGTGTGTGTAGATATATGTGGCATAACTGTATTCCTGAAAGATTAAAAGACTTTTTTAATATTTTGACCAATTTTGCATGCTTATATCTGGTGATTTGAGCAATTTATGTGAAGACAACAATTTATAGTATAACAACCATTGGTGAATTCCTACAGTCCTGTCTAGTGAAACTGTATTGTCTCTAATGTTCTTTTAAATTACTATTTTCTTATTCCTTTAATGATTTGATCAATCTTCTATTCTTATATCTGATAATCTGAGCAACTTTGCCAAAGAAAACCATATATAATATAACAACCGCTGTTAATCCCTATCATTTGGTTTAAAACTCTGAATCATTTTTTAATATCCTTGCTTTTTTTTTGTATTTTGCTATTTTTTGTACTATTTTCTTTAAAATAAAAATAAGCCACAGCCTTACTAAGATTTTCCCTAGGGCAAATATAGATATGTATTATGGTCTTTTGGATTCCTGGAGATACTAAAATCATCTCAAAATAATTTATTCACTGAGATTGACTGGAAACATGTTGATTTTGTCCTCAAATAATCCAAAACTTGAAGAAGTAAAACATTATGGTTCCTTTAGTAAAAGAACTAACTGCCATGGCTTAACATTTTTAGTGATGTAATCAGATAGAGGGGTACAACACTTATGATGATTTGACTTCATTATTTGACTTCATGATGGTGTGTAAAGAATACACAATAGAAAGTATATTTTGAGATTTCAATTTTACATTGGGTGGCGATAGATGGTAGATTCAGTCTTTTGCTGCTGGGAGATAACAAGTCACAGCCTCTATCAGCCACAGAATTATGAGGAGGAACCATCAGAAGTCTGCTGCAAATTGTATGGCGAGTTTGTGATGTTTAGAAGGTTAGGTATGTTAAATGCATTACCAAGTTATGACGCTTTATCAGGAGATAACCCCATTATAAGTCAAGAAACATCTGTATTACTCAAAAAGAAATGTTAAGAGAAGTCTCAAATCATAACTAAGAATTTCTTTTGATTCAATTGCAAGACAGTCAGTGTTGCCAGGTGTGGTGGTGCATATCTGTAATCCCAGCACTCGGGAGGCTGAGGCAAGAAGATCACTGCAAGTTTGAGGCCAGCCCAGGCTACAAAGTGAGCTCAAGCCCAGCTCACACTGCATATCGAGACCCTGTCTCAAAAAGACAAAAAAATAAAAATAAAAAAGACTGCCGGTGCTTACCTTTGTTAGGTCGCCCATGTGCTGTGTTGCCTACCCAGTATTTTCCCATCGAAGGGACAAGGAGATGTCTGTAGCTTCAGAAATCTTTTCATTTTTGCAACATGTCTCACAGATTGTAAGAAAGAGATGGGCGTGGTGACATTGAGCACATCCCTGTATGTTTTAGAGTAGTCACTGCTTAGTCACTGCTACAAATGTTTCAGTGGCTGAAGATAACACAAATTTGTTTCTGTTTTGTCTCTCACTTCTGCCTCTCCAGCATCCTGCTTCTAGTAGGGTAGTGGATAGGGGCTCTTTTCAGTGAGTTTGGGGAGGAGGGTCTTCCTCTGGGGGATTCATTCTGCCCCTTGCTTTAACATCAGCATCCTGCCTCAGTCCTCAGCTGTGGGAAGACAGAACAAGGACCATGCTATGGGGCATCTGCCTGGCCCCTCCTCGAGTACTGGCCGGTTATCCCTTCTGCCCGCAATGCACTCATCAGGGCTCAGCCCTGCGGACCAGCTTACTTTAAAGAAAGATGAGTAGCACAGCCTTCCTGTATACAGAGGAAGAAAATAAAATGCTTTTACTTGCAAAGGAGAAAATAACATGGGGGAAAGATGTGCCTGAGCTTCCTAAGATTTGATGATGTGATGAATCATCCCAGGTGTGATGATTTGCCAGGAGTGATGAGCAAATATAGCCCTAGTCACGGTCACGATTTGTTACAATAAAAAGGCGCACAGCAAGTTTGCAAAGGGAAAAGGCTCACCGGGCAGGATTTGGAGAAATCCTGATGCGAGCTTCCACTGGTCTTTGCTTGGTGAAGTCATAAAGAAGATGCTTAATTCTCCAGTTGTGAGTCACTGTGACCACACTTGTGAAATCCTGTCTAGCAAGGAATCTCATTAAACACCCATGTCTAGTAGGGACTCCAGTTCCAGACCCCAGGATGAGAACTTCTTTAGCATATGCTGTCCTGCTTGCAAAGGTAGACAATGAGCCTTTCTCTTCAGAGAAGAGTAGAAACCTTCTCAAAATCCAAATTCTCAAACACTATCCAAGGACAAATCTGCAAGAAGTTCTAAGACGGCAGAGTTAGACCTGCTACAGTAACTCTTCTGCGAGAAAACTTGTACATAACATGGAGTAAATTTTAAGTGCAGTTAGACTTCAGCCCTGGCTGTCCTTTGCCAGGGTGTATCAGCTCTGGCTTCGTTTATCTCCACTGCAAAGCTGGAGGAAAACCATCTCACACATCCTTTGCAAAGATAATACATGTAAAGCATACAGCACATCTCCTGACTTATGATAATACTTACAATGTAGCTATTATGATTATTGTTGTTATTGTGATCATTAACATTACGGTTAGCCTTTCTCCTGTGAATTGTGTTAGTGTCTAGAAGCCTGACTTAAAGTTTCCTGGCCTTTGCACTGCTCTCCAATGTTGATGCAAATTTTACATAACAGCCCTTCCCCTCAAAAAACTAGAAAACATCGATTAAGTCTCAGTCCCACTGAGACTTCCCCTAGGGCAAATATGGACACATATGATGGTCTTTGGAATTCCTGGAGATACTAACACCACCTTTCTCAAAGTAATTCCTTCACTGAGACTTTCTAAACATCCGAAGAAATAATGTGTAACACTTTCAAGCTCCAGTGAAAAAAATAGAGATGTAGGTGTTTTTATTTAATTTATCTAAAAAATTTTTATTAGTCTGTTTGCTGCCCGTAGTGATTGCATTCATTGTGGGAAGATGGTTCCTGTACACAAGTCATTTTAATTCTTTTTTATCCAAATCCCTTTTCTTCCTCCCCCTCCCCCTCTCTCTTGCTCTTCTTCCCATTGTCAAAAGGTTTCCCTGTCTCCTATCTGTTTTTATTTCATTCTTTAAGTTATTTACGTGTTTTCATATTTTAACCTATTTGGAAGCGTCTTGGATTGTATGTTTTTATTATGGTGTGCTTGCAAGACATGGTGTTTATATTCATCTTGGGGAGGAGGTACCTGAGCTTAACATACCCTGATTCTTCTTACCCACTTTCCCTCCCGGGCCACCCGCTCCCTTCATCTCAAGACCCCCTTTCCCCATCTTCATCGTTACTATTATTGCTCCATTTTCGTTTGTGTTTGTAACACATAATGACCACATTTGTCGTGGTCACTTTGTGCCTGTACAGTGATGCTTCTTAGAACATGTGCAGCCCCTCCCTCCTGCCTGCACCCTCCGGTCCTTGGCTCCCTTTCCATTTACAAAAGATCTATTTTCCTGTAGGTAATTTTTTAAAAGAACTTTTGGAAAGGTATTCCATATAGTAAGCAAAATTTCACTAACTAGAAGTACTTCTTAAGACAAATTGTGTGTTATTCGTTCATCCACAGCAGTCCTATAAATAATGTCACATTTTAGTTTTCTCCCAAGTTGGTTAGTTTGGTCCAGATAGATGGGACAGCTTTGCTCATCACGACAGTAATGAGAACCAAGTTTCCTTCCAACACGTTTTCCTGCTGCTTTTCCTTGAATAGAACCTGTTTCCCATCTGTGTTGTGTCAGCTGGGTCACTGTTGTGTTCAAGGTCTGGGAAAAGGTAAAAGAGGCATAGTGCAGGAACGATTGACTTACCTTAGTTTACAGATAATACAATTTACATGTGTCAAGTTTATGTGCAGCGGCGATCTCATCCACTTAGCTGGTGCACTTGGCTCAGAGACTAGCTGGGAAACATAGTGTCTAACTGAATAGCTGCGTATGAATGTAAAGGAAAAAAAACTCAGTCAGGAGGATGACTTGCACTCTACTAAAGGTAATGAAACCTCCTTCTATGGAATTTTTTTCCAGTGAAGACTTCTAAGATTTTTCTAAGACTCAGCTAATTCTCTTAAGACAATTTTTTTTGTTTTTTTGGTCTGGGAGAACTGTCAGCTGATACTTCAAAGTCAGACACGTTTCCTTTTATTGTTGATCACTTGAAGGACCAGCATTAAAAAAATAATAATTCTCAGTTTTATGAATGCTTTGAGGTTTCCTTCTTCCCTTAGCACTGCACCATGCAACGAAATATGTAGCAATTTCAAAGCAGCTCTGTTCCAGCAGCTTGTTAACACAATTTGCTGTACGTGGAACCCAGGCTTCAGAGCACCAACTCCAAGCACAGGGCAGTAGTTAAACTGCTTTGTGGATCAACTTTAACAGTGTTTCTCTTCCACGTTCCTTTTGGGATGACTAATTAGTTCACAAAAATGGATCGCTGACAGAGCAATAGATAATTCTTCAAATTCAGTACATGTTGGTTGAAGAGCCTGCTGTGTGACTTTGGATATTTTGTGGTTAAAACTAAAAACAAATCTGGGGTACCATTCATCACTGCAAATAGCTGGTAGGGAACCTGCTCCATCAAACCAGATGATTTGCCATTTTTTACTATCCTCACTTAAATGTGTTCATTAATATAAGTTGAACCGGTGATTATTCCAGTGATCCTGGCAGGCATTCAAGTTTTCATTAAAATAAGTTACCAAAACTTTGGAGGTCTTTTCACTGCTGTTTGGGTTGAGTGTATTAGATTGTAAGTCCTCTTAAATCTGTATTGATTGAGTTAATTTCAAAAAAAATACAAAGGAAAAGAATATGTCAAAGGAAAATGAGAAAAAATCAGTTACTTTCCTATGCACATTTTAATGAAATGTGCTTAACATTATATTCCAACTTTCAGAAAATTTTAGAAGATTGAGTCAAAATTGCTCATCTCAAAATTGTCTTTGCTGTTAAATCTTATAAAAAATTGATTGAACAGTAATTGTTTAATGACTACTTAACATATGTCAAAGACTCTGCTAGCATTGGATAATTCAAAAATGAGGACTGTTCTCAACACATAGATACTCAAGTTCAGTAGGGGAAAGGAAGTATTCAAAAATCAACCAAAAATACAGCAAATCATGGCACATCCAGTGAAGGGGAAAAAAAAAAAAAACATGAGGGAAGCTCCTGAGGGCATAGTAGACCTAGAAAATGTGTGAAGATAAATTTTATACTTTAGCATGGATTGGCTCTGTGCCCATTTTTGGATCAAATATTAGGCAAGATATTGCTAAGAATGTATTCTGTAGATGTGATTAATATCTATAATTACTCGAGTTTAAGTACAGCATATTATTACACTTAATAGTATGAGTGGGACTTAATCAATCAAAGGCCTTAAAAGCAAAAAGCAGATTTCCTGAAGAAGAAATTCTTCCTTAATACTGTAACACAGAAATCATGCCTGAGTTTCTAGTTGCCTGCCTGTCCTATTGGATTTTGATTTTGCTAGTCCCCACACTGTATGAGCCAATTCCTTAAAATAAATCTCACTTCGACAGAGAGACAGACAGACAGAGAAACAGAGAGAAAGAGAGACACAGAGAAAGTATGAGAGATGCAGACAGACATAGATATAAATAAAACTATGTAGTTGTCTTATTGGATCTGTTCCCTGGAAGATCCACTTTTTTATGCTAGGCCTAAGGAGAGAACCATTTTGAGAAGAGCAAGGCGAAGTTTCCAGTAGAACATGCAGCAGATGTGACATTGTCTTGGTTACTTTTTTCTCGTTGCTGAGACAAAATACCCAACGCCCAAAATGAAGGAAGGAAAGGTTTATTTAGCTTACAGTTTGTGGAGGTTTCATTCCATACTTGGCTGTTTCTGAGGCAGAGTGGCACATGGCAGAGGGAAATAGTTCATGGCAGCAGAGCACAGCAAAATCAGAGGAAAAAGGAGGAATGGCAGCAAGCAGCCTCTCTCCTTCCCTTACATTGTAAAGAGGCTACCCCCACCCCCGGGGGGCTTGTAGCTTTCACACAATGTCCGTGCCTTCCTCTTCCACAGGCTCAGGATGTGTACAAAGTAAGCACCCTGGCTTCCTGCTGAATCACTCAGCCAAACCTCTAGACTTCCCAAGTTGACACAATGTATCAACCATAACAGACAATCCTAAAGCAGAAGAGGGCTTCTTATTCCAAGGAACCAGTGGAAGACATTATAGTGCCTAAATTAGTGATTGAGGAAGCAAGTAAGGATAAGCCAGGTAAGCAGGAGAGACGTAGGCAAGGCACAGCCTCACAGGCTGGGATCTGCAGGGCCAGACTGCTCATGGTGGGCCAGTGACATGTTTGTAAAAGAATTTACCAAGACCAGAGGAAAATACGGACAAGAGTTTATTTCGATCAAAAGACACTGTCAAGGACAGCAGGTGAGACACAGGCAGGTCTGTGCACTGGAGCCAGAGCAGTGTTGTTTTTAAAGGGAAAGGTGAGGGCTGGAGCAGGGAAGGCTTGGGCCTGAGGACATGGGAACCAGTGTCAGAGAGGGCAGAATCAAGTGTTTTGCATCCCTTGGTGGCCATGTACATCATCCTTATAATAAGATACGGGGCTAGGGTTCAAGGCAAAGCAGAGGCTACACTGCTTATGGGCAGTATTATTGTCAATGGGTGTTTTCTTACAGGTTTCTGAAACATCTCACTTTGAAGCAGACGGTGGGACTCTGACATAGAGCTGAGTGGAGGCCACCATGACCTCTGCCTGGTTACTCAGGGCCCTGTGAAAACAGAGTGTGCTCCACTTCAGTGTGCTCTGTGAAAGCAGGAAGATGAATGAGGAAGGAGTAGTAAGGAAGAAATTTAGTTCATCTAGCCAAGATGTGATGGTGGGTGGGACTCAAAGCTGTGGTGGTAGAAAGGCGAGGTAAAGAAATTAAATTATTGGATCCGCAGTTTAGAAGTAAAAAATGGCAAAATTTGACAAATGCATTGCACATGGTCAAAAAGAAATGAAGAAAACATAGGCGATTCCAGCACTCATGAAAAGTGAGTCAGCAGGTGTCAGTACTATTTACTGAGATGCGGAAATGGAAAGAAAAATGTTACCAGAGTTGGAGATGTCTGAGGGAACAAGGATCAAGGATTGGAACTGAGTCTTAGAAAGTCCAGTGCTTGGGTATATGAATATAGCAAGCTAAATTACGTGCATGGAACTGAAGTGTTATATATATATGCCTGCAGAATAGATGTTTATAAACAATTACAATCGAAAGTAAAGTGTACTGAGCATTTAAATGGACAGCACTGTCTGAAGCACCTTATATATAATCAACTCTCTTTATCATCTTAGCAGCCTTATGAAAGGGATTTTTTTTTTAAAATAAAGGAATGGAGATGCAAATCATGGCATAGCTCCCCCATATCACAGTGAGGGGAGAGGTGAGTCTGACATCTTGACCAATGTGCTCTCCTCCTGCGGTACCACAGAGAATGACTGAAGAAAGATTCTTTAAAAAGAAGACGTGGGCTCTGGGTGTGTAGCATTGTTTGTCCAGGGAGCTGGTAAAGGAGAAGGCATCAGCAAGGGACTCTTAAATAATCAGCCAGAAAAATGGAAGAAAATCAAATTAAAACCATGTGGTATCGCATGAACCTGAAAGGAACAGTCTTCCAAGAGGTAAAAATGGAATGCTGCTGAGCGGAGAAACAGGTAAGTGATAGTGCTGGCTAAAACTTTGATGATCAGCCACAGAAAACTGGCCTTACGGGTGGGAGAGAAAACTAAGTCTCTAAACCAAGGGCAACTCAGGGAGCTTAATAAAAGCATCAGCACCCAGGCCTTGTCAGAGAAAAGACCCTAGGAGGCTGTAAGCTTTGCTGATGCATAAACAAGTCCGAGAAACACAGTCCTTATCGAATGACTGCTGCGTTTGTGGCCAGCATCCCTGTTTTCTACGCTGGAGCCATGCTTTGTTCCTTGTTTCTTAATCACAAGTTCTTTCCAGAGAAACAGCCAAATTTACATACCTGCGGGAAGGAGTCTGGAGGCAGGGCTCCAGCTCGGGCTGAGAGAGGAGGGTGGGGCCGACCTCCCTCTGGATGACATCCGCGGCAGTTCCATGCTGACCTGGCCTTACCCCCCCCCCCCGGTTTTCATTATGGTCTCCACAATATTCTTAGCCACGTTTCAGTTTTCTCCACATTATTTTTTTTAAAACAGCAATTTGTACAGAAAAGCTGCTGGTTCTTTTAAGTTCTAGGGCCTTTTCATGTGTTGTTTCTTGGGACACACTTTGCATGCTCTTTAGCGTGATGGTTCCTCCTCACATCCCCAATGTCATCTCAAATATCTTCTCCTCTGATCATGCAGCCCAAACTTGTGCTGTAACCAGCGTGTTAATGTTTCAGCATTTGTTCAATCATCATTAATAACTGATTGATATGTTCATTTTTTCTATTGTATCAGATGAAAAAGAGGGCAGAGATAGTATTCTCTGGTTTCCCCACACACACTTTGTAACCCAATACTTTTCCTGGCACATAGTTGACTCTCCTTAGACTCTTTTTGCTTGAATAAATATGTCTGTGAAACCTTGGATGGCTCCCTCCATAATTAACCTTGAGAAAGGCCCTGAGCGTTTTATACGCAGCCCCTATGCTTAAATCAAGGCTTCAGGGAATTTCTTCTGACTCCAACTCTTGCCACTTAAACCCACTAACTCTGTGGCGCTAGCTCCAGTTTTGGTTGTGGTTCTGTTCCACGCTTTCACGGGAACTTTCTATGTATGTCTAGATTCTGGAGTCCTCACAAGTTGTCTGCCAAGTTATCTTGGATCCCAAAGCCTGAGTTCCTGAGCAAGACTCTCCGTGCTACACCGTACACCCAGACTAGGCGTGCTTCTGTGGCTCTCCCTGTTTGCAAAAAACTGGAATGAAGTGTTACAAAGCTTAAGGACAGCATACAACTTTTTTTCAGAGTTAGATGAGTAAAATATAGAATAATGGAATTGCAAATGAGCTTAGAATCTGCCTGCAAAGCTCAAAGGAACATTTTGAGGAATCATTTTGAAGCATATTGTCCTTATTTAAGTGTGTAGAATAAAAGAGATATACATACAAAAAGAGTTAATATTTGAACAAATCTGATTGTTGCATTATTATTTAAATTATTGGCATGAAAGAATAACTTGAACAGTGTCAAATATCATTCTAGAGAAATAGACAGAAACTCATTAGAGTTAAAAAATTAGATAAAAACCTTCAAGAGTGGAAAGGTAAGGCTAGAAAATTGGCAGGTTAAAAATATAGTGCTAAGTATTTTGATAATCATCACTAAAATATCATAGAGAGGAAAAAAGATCCGTATCACCAAATGAGATGTATCATTAATATGCTAATAAAGCTTCACCTATAGTGAGTGCTGTACTTTGTAAAAAAAAATACTTCCACATACAGTAGGTTATTTCAACCATATGAAAAGAAATTATTCACATTTTGTGGAACAGGAAACAGCAGGAAGCCCAGTCACTAGACTGATCCAAAATAACAAACTGCTTGGTAACAGAACCAAGATAATTCTGGCTTCTTTTACAGTTCTATTTTACTGTTGTATCCTCTGCTGGGAAATATAAGCAATATAACTTACAAATGAAAAAAATGTAGAAATATAAGCAATATAATCTACAAAGGAAAAAATGCCTTAAGACCATTGAGCAAAGGCCAGGAACCGTTCCACTCTTTCACAGAGTAGATATCGCAACTGCGACAAACTACTTGACCTCTTTAAGACCCCACTTCCAATTGTTCAAAGATCTTGGTCAGTAAAGAGAAACATTTACAGAGATCTGAACTGTCACTTTTCAAATCATACTGAAGGGCTATTTTTAAATATTCAAATAAATCACAAGGAAATATGCAAAAACTTTTTTCTGTGCAATTTTTAAACTATTATAGATAGGTCCATGTAGAACCTAATTTCTCTTTTTATTTTAAGTATACTGCCTGTTGATCTTTAATATAGATAGGTCCATGTAGAACCTAATTTCTCTTTTTATTTTAAGTATATTGCCTGTTGATCTTTAAAATTTTCTAAAGGAAACATTAAGCAGACACACATAACCTACAAAATAGGCCAATACTGAGAAAAAGAAACATTAAATTTACCACAAAATAGACCAAAAGACCGATACTATTTAGCATCACACTAGTCTTTAAATTCTTAGAAGACAAGTGTTCCTTCAGCTTCTTTTTGTACTGGCTTTACATAAAAGGGTCAATGATGCTCTTATTTTAAAATTCTTTCTTAGTTCCTCTTAGCATAGTTCCTGGATATACGACTTCATCTTCAAGCAGTTCTCTCCTTACTTACACTATTTAGCTTTCTATATCATTATACCCTGTTTTGCTCCATGGAGACAATGTAAACAATATTTGTTGAAATATCTAGATGCAGAAAGAACAATAAATAATCCAAGCAGCAGTTTAATGCTCACCACACAAAAAAATAAAGAGCACAGTTTCTGTAACTGAAATCCAAGTTAGTTCTTACTGTAAATGTGGTCTGATGAAGACCTCTTTGTGAAAAAACAACTGAACATAGTTTGCAGTAAGCACATTCCAGGACAGGATATGATTAGTCCCCTTGTGGGATATTCTTACAGCCATAGTCTGTTATTATTTTAGGCTTGGGAGACCCCACACGTTGTCCCCAGTGGTTCTCAGTGGAATGAGAGTTGATAATTTTCTTCATGGAACTAATTGTTAATGAAACCTATTTTAAGGCACCACACACAACTAAACAGTTAGTTACTTGTCAGCAGCAGAATCAAGGCACCATGCAATCTGAAATAAATGCTAATAATGCCTGCCTGGTTTTTTTTTCTACAAAATCTGCGTAAAACCTCATGTTAGCCCCCTAATGTAAGGCAAGCTTATTAGTGAATATACTGTATCATCATTAATAAGTGCTACTGATTTGTTGGACAAATTATTTTTATTAAAAACAGAATGAAAGCATGCAGCTCATCCCCAGATTTCTATTTCATTAGTGTTTTATGTGACTAGCATCTTCTCCAGATGATCAGAGCGCTCTCTGCTGGAACTGGAGGATGGTGTTCTAGAAGTAAGACCCCCTTCTGCACAGCCCGGGCACTATTTTGTGTACACCATTAGTTCTGGAGACTTAGAGAGGATATTTGGTTCAATGCAAAGAGAATTGAGATTGGGTGACATTTCATCCTGGATGCCGATCCCAGCTCTCAAACTGCCTAGACATTTTACCACAGAAACCTCCCGAAAACCCCACAACATTTTTTGTAAATAGAGGTAATAGTACCCACTTCACAGTATTCCTGAAGGAATTACAGGAAATACAGTGTACAGTCAAGATGTTTCCACATGCAAGAATACTGATGCCGCTTTCCTGAGCTCTTCCTTTGAGTAGATTCCACACAAACACAAGCATCTGCTGTTGACTCTGTGTATGCTCCATAGTGGAAATACCTATGCAGTCAGATTGCTCTTAAGACACATATAAGATCAACTAACCTCACACTCTCTGTGCTTTAGAGAGGCAAATGTGGAAGTCATGGCCTACATGATGATTATTGGATTATTGGGACCGAAGTGAAGTAATTTAAGTTTCTGCCTTTTTTTTTCAATTAGGCCCAATCTTGTGCTTCTCAATTCGGGGTTATTTCAACTACAGCAAACTGCCTATGCAATCCTAAGACATCTTACCCATACCATGTGCACCATACCATGAAACCACCTGGAAATTCACACATATTTATTGTAGTTTAACAAGTTACAACTGCAATAAACTCTTGGGATTTGGATAGGAAGCAACTAGATGTGATTCTTGGCTTCAAGAAGTACAGGACAATAGCTTGATTTCACTCTTGGTCTAAAATTGTCTATATTATTGGAGTCTGCACTGCTTAGTGTATACATGAAATTTTTGATGGAGTAATAATTGCTTCAAGGGGTATAAAAACCTACTAGTGTCATATAATTAGTTAGAAGCTAAGACAGACTTACAACAAATACTTCTGAACCTCCACCTTGAAATCCCAGCCTGCATTCCAAATAAGAACACAGAAGAGATCTAAAAATATAAATAGAAAATAAATAAGAAAAGATTCTGGTCTAACCAAAGGCAATTTTAGCTCTTTAATAAGACAATTAGATAGACGCAGAATTCATATTTCTCACTTGACCTAGTAGACTTGGCCTGGGGTTGGCCACTGGTATTTGTCACACAGGTGTCCTCTAAAGTCGCAGGTTATGTGAAAAGGCATCTATAAAGTAAAGAAGCATCTTGTCATGGGGTGAGAAACACAGATGAGACCCTATTGAAAGAAAGTTTTGCCCTTTTTTACAATCAGATAAATGGATTGACATGGCAAAGAGTGAAGGAAGCCCTGGAAAGATCAGGAGCCCCGTTTTGTTGCTATTTAGGTTGCTTTTTGTGAACATCCGAGAGCAGTGGAGTACGTAGTGGAGTCCGTATGTCTCAGTTCAGGAGCGGGCGCCCGCTGGGAAATAAATACAGGGACATCAGCATCGGGATGGTACACGCTTCCGTGAGATCATCAAGAGGAAAGGCGTAGCTATGACCGGATTAGGGTGTCACCGTGACGGCAGAATACGAGAAGAGAGCTGAAGCAGCTACAGCCGCTGGAAACAGGGAGAGAACAAATCTGAGATCATTGCCTGGCAAGAGCAAGGTCCTGAGTTTGATTCCCACTACCAAAAACAAAAAACAAAAAATTAAAATCAAATTTGGAATCACGGAGGACAGCAGTAATAGGGATAACACCAAAAGATGAATCGTACGTAGGAATGCACTAGAACTAACGTAAGAGCACAGCAAAAGTGCCGCAGGGCACACACCCCTCCACTTATAGCCATGGCCAGAAGGCAAAGTAGCCAGGAGTCAGAGTGCTTGAAATTTTGGCCACTGACTCCATAGAGAAAGACTGTACTCTGACTTTAAACTTAAGGCAGTAATGACAAATTTCTGTGTTTAAACAGGAACCCCTGCTCATTAGTACTAGGTCTGCTCAAAGTCCATGTTGGTTTTGCCTTCACTTTACTCCTTGCCCTAACCAGCACCACCTACTTCCCTGAGAAGCACAAGACAGTAGCAGGAGGCAGCAAGAGAAGGTTCAGGCAGTTACTTTCTTTATAGAGTTTTCTCTTTTCCAGTAAGTTTGGATATTTGAAAAACCTTGTTCTATTTTTCTCACTTTCCTCCTCCAAGTGCCTGATCAGGACTCTTTCTTCTGTCAAGCATTCTTACATCAGAAACCATATAAGTGTATGAGGATCTGGGGTAGGAGTTTAAGTGATCGCATATGTGCATGCGTGCATGAATGAGTGTGAAAAATCAACGCACAAGGTACATAAGAAAATACAGAATTCAGCAAGGAAAATTAGAACATGCTTCACTTAGAATGTAAGTGGGATGTAAGAGGAGAATGAAGGACATCTTTGAGGCATGTGCTGGAATTCTCATGCACAGGAGAGAGGGAGACATCTTCAAGTCTTCTATCTCCAAAGCAGGTGATTCTGGCTTTATTTGCAAGCCATACCTCGTGTGTTCCACTTCCAAACATGGATCTTCTCACAGGGTTATTCACAGTGGTGACATTTGACTTTCTGTGGATTTTTCAAGTTTTAAATTTGTGAATTTTCTAAAGGATGTACAGATTATATTAAAGACACAGGGAAATTGCAGTTTCCAATTGCCTCCCTTTCTAAAATAAAGTTTAAAGTAAAATCAAAGAAAAATAGACATCGTTAGTGGCCTCATCTTCTAAGTCATGTATGTCTCACTTGTGTCACAAGCCAACAATATTGAAGGATTATTTTATTACTATAGTATATAATAGCAGAGTCACCTATAAAGATGTCTTTCTTGGGCCATTTCACTCATCCAATTTAGTTCCATCCAGGATGTCCATCATGGCTTTTGTTGTTGCTTTGGGAGGGGGTTATTTTCATCAAAGCCTTTGCACTGAGCTATATCCGTAGCCTTTTCTGTTTTTAATTTTGAGATAGGGTTTTAGTAAGACACTAAGGTACCTAGGTTAGGCTTGAAGTTACCGTCTTCCTGCCTCAGACTCCCAAAGTTCTGGGATTACAGGTGTTTCTCACACCTGGCATGTGCACGTGTGTGTGTGTGTGTGTGTGTGTGTGTGTGTGTGTGAACTGTAGACAGAGACTGGACCATGGCTGCCCGTAGAACCTGACAATAGACTCTGTATGCAGCAATGACCAATGTGACAGGTAATTCTGTCTGTGAAAACATGAAGCCCTGAATACCGACTGATGGCTGCTGTACACGGCCTGTGTGTTCTGTGACTTTTTAGTCAGCTCCCATCAATTCAGCATTTATTTCAGTTGACTGCAGCTGTGTAACAAACTACCCCAAAAGTCAGTGGCTTCAGACAACAGGGAAACATACAGGTTAAGATCCAAATCTTCAGCACAGAGACTGCAGAGCCTTACAGTTGGGCATGCTGGGCACCACTCAGTTGAATTTTCCTGCATGTGTGGTCTGGGGAGCTAGAATTTCACAGTGACTTGTTCACTTGGAACTGATTCCTCAGCATGGCTACTTAAAGCAGTTGCAAACTAGTTGACAGTCTCTTCCTCATGATCTCTGACCATGGTCAGTACTGTCTCTTGAGTGATGTCTCCCCAGAATTTGTATGTTGGAGCCCAATACCCTGTGCCTGAAAATCTGATCTTTTTGTGGAAGAACTTTTAAAGGGGTACTTAAAGTAAAGTGAGCCTATCAGGTCATTCTCGTTAAAGAGAGTCACCAGGATGTGTATTCACAGAGGGATGAACATGGCAAGGGTCACCTACAATCCAGGGACAGGCTTCCAAAGAAATCAGTATTGTTGACACCTTAATGTTCCTAGACTTCCAGGCTTCAGAACTGTGAGAAAATAAGTCTCTATATTGTTTAAGCCACCCACCCTGGTATTTTGTTAGACAGCACTAGCAAATTAATACAGCCTGCTTGGGTTTACTGACAGCAGAGTAATCTCAGTGTAGCTGAAACTCTCACAGAGTAGCAAGCTTCTAAGAAAGAAGTGGAAATCCAGCAGTGTGTGTGTATGCCAGGCCTGGAACTGACATACTATTATTTCTGCTCTATTCTGTTGACCAAAGAATTGCACATTAAACATGCCAGTCCTTGGAGTCTAAAACTATCCTTGTTCTATGTTCTTATTCAGTTGGAGTTTGTGGCCATCTACCCAGTTGCACAGTGAAAAACAAAATCGGGTACTATGATTGGTCTTTCCTTCTGTTTTGTACCTTTCCTATCCCTGGTGATGCATATATAATTGGCCAAAAAATTGTAGCAGATATTTTTCTAAAAATTCCTCAAAATCTCTTTTATATGATTAAACCAAGTGCTGCACGCCATAGCTTATGCCTACTTTATCTTTCTTATGAAATAGTCAGGAAAATTCCATTTTATCTCCATATATCTATTCTCTAATTAGAGTCTATTTTTTATTCCATCACTAGATCTTACAAGTAAAGTATAAAAATGACAAATTCAATTTGTTATGGAAATTAGTTTTTCACTGACTTTTTTTTTTACTGTCAATGAGAACAAATTTTTAAATCCTTGAGCCAAAGCACTCTATATGTTTCTGAAGTATATCCTGTAAGTCACTGAGGAATGAAAGGAGATATTTGTGAGAGGCTGGGTCCCCAACACACAATCAGACTGAAAAATGTCTTAGTTACTTCTACTTCATTTGAAACAAAATAGAGTATACAAAATCTAATGATCAGTAATTTCAAACAGAGACTATAACCACATTTGGGACAAAGATATATTTAATTATGGTGATGTAGTTTCTGAGAACTAAATTAACTGTAATTTTTGTATCTTTTCTATATGTTTTAGCTAGTGATAAGAATGAAAAGAACTGTTATGGAAGCCAGTTAACTATGACGATCCTTTGATGTTTTGACCTATTCTGGAACAAAGTCGTTGCATGTGCATTAACAGGACCTCAAAAGAACTGCAAAAACATAAATATGAAATAATAACATTTTCACTTCATATACAAATTTGCAATGCTAAACCAACTTTTGTGCTTTCTTGGTCTAAATTTCATTTCAAACAAATTAAATTTTGTTTGGGACACAATGTTACAACCAGAAAAAATAACTCTACCTATTATAAATGTTATCTAAAATTATGCAAAAATTTAATGCAAACACAAAGAAATGTCCGTGGTAGAATATTTTCTTTCAGTTTCTAAATGTCTCTAGTATATCACTGCCTTAGTTCTAGACACAGGTACTTCACTTAAAGTGCTGAATTTTATGAAAATGTTCAACATTAGTGCTAAAAATGCAGTATAAACACATCAGTGGCCGGAGATATAGCACTGTTATCTCAGTGTTTAGCAGCCGTAACTCCTAATGTTGTAACTTAAGGACACACCGATAAGACACAGCAGTGCATACCATCAGCCCAGAAGATGCTCTGACTACTATGTTATGCTACCAAAACCTTCTACTGTACAAACTACTTCCATCTTCACTCCCACTTCCCAATTCCAGGCCTTTGACTACTGTTACTTAGTTAGCTAAAATATTTCTAGTCTAACCATCCTCTGTACTTTCTCAAAATAATTTGTCATAGTTCAGGATGCTACAGGAAAATAGTATAGATTTGTTAGCTTCCAAAAACAGAAGTGTATTTCTCATAGTCTTGAAGACTGGAAAGTCCAAGAGCAATGTGCCAATGGACCCAGTGTCTGATGAGGGCCCTCTTGCTGTCTCAGATGTCACTGGCTTCTTCTACATCCTCATATGGTAAAAACAGAGGAAAAAAGAAGCAAGACTTGTTTTGCCTTTTTGTAAAGATACCTGAGGACTCTATTTTCGGAATATGATTCTTCCCACATTTCTCTCCTCCTAATATTATCACCTTTGGAGCTGAGATTTCATCATATGAATTTTGGGGGTGGACACAGAGTCCAGCTGGGTCTTTATAAATGGTGAATCTGTTGATAGCAGCTCTGTCGAAAGCATTGAAGCGTGGCTCCCTCATCTTTCATCTAAATTAAACGTAAACTCTTTACCCTCGAGATCATGGGGAAGTAAGGTCAGCTAGTAGCTAAAAAGAGCATGAGAACAGGAACAGAGTGGGATTTATCGGTTAGTAGTAGTTTACAGGCATTTGTGCTAGACACAGTTTGAACCTTTGCTAGAAACCTGGATTAAAGTTAAATATGTTCTCCAGAAAGGTAAACCTTATGCTAATTATGAAGGAATAAGGAAGCCTCAAGAATTATTAACATTAACCTGAGCAAGGCGGGTGGTGGTGCACTCTGGCAATCCCAGCACTCAGTAACCTGTGGCAAGAGGATTGCTGAGAATTTGAGGCCAGCCTGGGCTACTTAATGAGTTCAAGACCTCTCAAAGAACAAAAACAAAAATGTTCAATTAAAGTTCAAAATGACCCATGAATTGTGAAGGCTTTTATGAACCCCTTTTTCCTTGAGGTTGGTTGACCCTTTATGACATTATTTACACACCAGAAAGAATCTTTGACCTAATGCTGCTAGTTTCTGATTGATATGAAGAAAATGTTGACTAGTGCAATATGTGTTTCCTTCTCAATCAAACAATTTTTGGAATATTTCCAAATTATAACTCTACAAAATTGACCTGAAGAGCAAAGTATGCTTTTTATTTCTACATATATTTAGATAATTGTGTATTTGATTCTCCTAAATAACACAAATTTGGTTTCAAAAAGAAGAAGAAAATAACTAGAGCTAACTCAGCATGAAGACTGGCTCTTTGATAAGAAAGGATGGAATTTTAGAAGTAGAAACTATAACGGTAGTTGTTAGAGGTTAAACAGAAAAAGACAAGGAAGAGTTGGAGAACTGTGAATTAAAATATTTGCAATTATTGTGAGGAAAAATAAATTTCAAAAGATCTTGAAAGTTCACTGTAGTTTACTATAGTTCACTGTAGTTTAATATGATATATTGTATTCTTGAAAAATATAAAGAGGGTGAGGGCTATGTGCTCATCACAAAAATAGCAAAGCATTTCTTCATTAGCTAGATTTAACCTTATGAGCCACGTGAATTTGAAAACATGCTGTACATGAAATTACATTTACAGTGTTATCTACAGATTTAAAACAAGTTAAAAAAGCTTGTAGAAGAAAGAAAGGAGAAAGAGAAAGAAAGAAAGAAAGAAAGAAAGAAAGAAAGAAAGAAAGAAAGAAAGAAAGAAAGAAAAAAGAATTTTGATTTATGGCAACCTAACTTTTTAAAATGATATGGTGCACTTACATTGCATACACTCTTCAAAACAGGTACATGATAAAATTACACAATTTAATCTGTACATTTGAAACAAGTAAACAAGCTTTATGGTGAAAGAAAGAAAAAAGAAAAGGAGGAAATAAAAAGGATAAAATCTTTTGGTCTCTGCCAACCTACAAACAATCCAAGCATTTTATACAGCTTCCACAGTTCATATAACTGTGAAAAAGCTTCCACAACTTTTCACTTTTTTAAAAGCCTTTCAAATAGCAAAAACTCCAATTATTTTCAGAAGGCAAAAACTTGCCCTACCCTGGATGCAAGACAACTGAGTTAACAAATCCTCAAGATGAGAGAACTGCTAAAGGGTCTTCAGCTCTTCATTTGAGAACTAGTCAGTCCCAGTGGGAAACATTTCCTCAGCTCAATGCACTAGAAAATTATCATGAATCTGAATTATGCTTTGAGGCTAGATACCTGGCAGGGACAGGGAAATTTGATTTCACGTTGCATGGCAACTGGAGAGTTCTTTTGTCTTGCCTTAAGTCTTCTCCTGAGCAGGCTTTGTTGGAAAGTGTCCCTCCTGCCTGGCACTATTTCCAGCCACAGCTCTAAAGAAGAAGCCCTTCCTCCCTAAAGAATTTTCTCCAGCTCTTGGAAAGGAACATATGAAATTTCAATTGTATGTCATCATGTTCTGCATTCTACTCGAAGTTTTTGCAGAGCAGTTCCAGGAGTGTAGACTGAAGAGAGCTATCTGTGTGTGTCAGAGTTGTACGACGATAGAGGGATGAATAGAAACCTGGGGAAACTTATTTCACCTGATGAAATCTCATGAGTTTCACTGCCGTAATGTAGAAAATCATGACTAGGTTATAATGTTGTTGTACTTTTAATAGAGGTTTAGAAAATTTTGCCATTAACATGTTTATTATTTTTCATCCTTCATGGTGATAATGATAAGTATTTTCCACTGGATGTTCAACCTTTCACACACTGATTGGCCAATTTTGTGATGAAAAGAGGTTGAGGCTGTCAAGAAGTCAGAACCTCCAGGAAAGGCTTTGTACTAATGTAACAGGTTTCCACGACTGACAGCAAGCTGAAAAAGGCTACAAGGGTCTTGTGTGGAATGAGTCAGATGAGTTTCATGGCAGCAAGTGGATTCTAGGATGCTAAAGGTCATCTCACTACTTACTTATTCTCTTACCTGGGTTACTGAATTTACCTTCTGGAATTCAGCTAGGCCCCCTACGAAATCTGAATAATAACATGAAACATTACAGGCCTGAAGCCTATGACAGTTTCTTGTCGGTGTGATGACCAACACATAAAATGTGCTGTTGAATAACAACTGCCATTGTAGTAGCCATCATTAGATTTTTAAAAATTAGTTCCTTAAATATTAGTGCATTAGTGAATATATAAACATATATAAAGATAACATTTCCATATTTTTCTTCACAACTGAGATGATCAGTTTTCTTGTAGTTTTGAGGATTACCAACTAGTAAGTTTAAATGAAAAAATAAGTTGGTATGAGATATTACAGTAATAATGATGATCATGCTGGTAAACCAATAGTAGCAGTACCAATAATTATAACTACATTTATCTAAAGCTATTGTTTGGTCAGGACTGAGGAATTTAAACTAGCATAGGTAAGGAGTAGTAGAGGGCAGATTGAGATATTAGAGGATGAATAAGAGAAAAAGTATAACACCTCAAGTAGCCATTAAGACTCAAAATTGGATCTATTAGGAATGAAGATTCACATTACTTGAATCATTATCTTCGCTTTTTGGATCTTTGAGCCCATTGTTGAGAAGCAATTCCTTGCATTAGTCCTGTAACTCCACTTTGCCCTATAACTGAGACAAATAATCAAAGTCTCTCATTTCCAAATCAGGCTGTTCCAGTGACCAAAACTAATGAACTGGTTGATTGAAAATTAGGGACTCTCTTCTAGAATCCCTCAGTGTCCTCCTTCCTTAGCTTTTTCTTTACTGGACAGCCATAGCTTGGATTATAGTTTCAGTCTATAGTTGGCTGGCTCCAAGGCAAAAATTGCACTGCAGAAGAACATGGTAGCGAAGAGGTGCTTAATTCATGGCAGCCATGAAGGTGAGAGAGATGGGAGGCACTGGGCATAAGAATGCACCCTTCTAGGTCTTGCCCCAAGTGACTCACCTCCAACAAGACCCTGCCTTCTCACCATGTCTGCTATCATGCTCCTGTGACCCAGTCACCTACACACCTGAGACATTTGGAGAACATTTTGGAAATAAACCGCAATATCCCGCCCCTTGCTTCTAAAAAGCTCATGTCTATCTTGTCACCCAAAATGCATTTAGTCCATCTCTAAAGTCTCCTCTGAGACTCATGGCAAATTCTCAGCTGTGAACCCCTATGAAAATAAAAGAATATGGCATGTGTGGTGGCACATGCTTGTAATCCCAGCACTCAGGACGCTGAGGCAAGAGGATCATTGTGAGTTTGAGACCAGCCTGGGCTACAAAGTGAGCTCAAGGCCAGCCTGACCTGCATAGCAAGAATGTGTCTCAAAAATGCAAAAACAAAAAAGAAAGTTAAGTATTTACAACACACAATGGCACAGGATAAACTTTTCCATGCCAAAAGGGAGAAATGGAGAATAGGAAAAAATGTGACCAAAGCAAGACCAAAGCTTTTCAGAGGAAATATTAAATCCTACAGCTTCATGCTTAGCACTCGGGGCAGTTTGTGGTAAGATGTCAGCTTCCAGGAGGTGGAAAGCCTTACCTCTCTAATATTGCTGGTTAAAGCCCTCGTGGCCTCTCTCTTTTGATAGCTCACCTCACTGCCTGCAGCTTTCCTCAGCAGGCATCCCACATTTTTGGTATCTCCAACTTTCTGAAGTACCTACTGGACTTTTGGCTTCACACTTAAAGCTTCACACACTGCCATTTCTAGAATATACTACTTGGCTTCTCAAGCCTTCTTCTGAAATAAGAGTGCAGGCCTCTATGACCCCACAACTCTTGCATTTTGCACATCTGTAAAACTAGCACCACATGGATATCACCAGCTTGAGCAGCAGCCACAATCCTTTAGACCATGGCTGTAGTGGACTTTTATTGCTTGGATGGATGAACTCAGGGATACTTCTTTAGGCATCTCAGAGACCAGGTATCTCAGAAACTCTTCTCAAATGAAAGACAGTTTTGCACATTTGCACCTATGGAGAGTTCTGCTAATTTCTAAGATGCCTCAAGCCATCTTTCTTGTTGTATTGATGCAAACAAAGTACTTGGCTCATTGTTAATGCTAATCTTTTCAGCAGTCACGTTGTCCTTTGCCTCAACTTTGCAAGTGCTTCATTTCTGATGACTCTGTAGATGGTGCCCATGTGTTTTATGCTCTTCATATTCATTGTAAATCTGGCTAAAAACTGTGAGCAGTATCTATGCCACAGTCTAAATTTTGCTCTGAAATTTCCCTCTGCCAGATTAATCAGTCTTTTGCCCTTAATGTCAGCCTCATGTGAAGTTTCAAGACACAAGCAAAGTGAAGACAAACTTTCAGCCAGGGTGTAACATACATTGCCTCTAGTTTGACTGTAAATGAAGTCTTTATTTCCAACTAAAACATCCTGAACCTCATCTTATCTGTCTACATTCCTATCAGTATTCTGGTCTCCTGAGTTCTAACCAGAATCTCCCATCAAGACTGGCTTATATGGGGCTGGGGATGTAGCTCAGTGGAATAAGCGCTTGCCTAGCAAGCGCAGGGTCCTGAGTTCGATCCCCGGTACCGCAAAAAAAAAAAAAAAAAAAAAAAGACTGGCTTATAATATTCTATGACTTCTTCCAGCAAGCATTTCCAAACCTTTCTAAACTCCTGAAAAGTAATTCCAAAGGCTTCTCAGCCAGATGATCAGGTAGTCACAGAAATGACCCTACTCTTCTGATACCAAAATCTACATTAGCATTTGCCCATCAATGGGAAAAATGATTGCTATCTTCATTTTAAAGAAGGAGAGGTTTATTAGGACTAATGGTTTGAGTATGTGGTTGCCTGACCTCAAGCAGAAACAGAATAGCAGAGAGGCATAGAGAAGGAAAAGATGCTCAACCCATGGCAGGCACGAATCAGAGAGAGCATGGAGGAGCTGGAGACAAGAATACATTCTTTCAGGTTATACGCCAGTGACCCACCTCCAACCAGATTCAACTTCCTAACACCAAGTCAGCTATAGTGTCCCTGTGATGCAATCACCTTCCAACAAACATTGGAGGACATGTTTGATCCTAACCATAGCACCTCCTCTGGTGTCTCTTACCATCAAGAACGGGCCAAGAGGTACAAAATCAGCTGCAGACACTCTTGCTTGGGAATTAGGGAGGGGACAGGGAAATGACAGTTGATTTGTCCCTGATCAATTATGAGGCAGAGCCTGGAAGAACCCAAACTGTGTAGCACCCAAGTTCATACCATATAGAAAGTGCTTCTTGGTGACTCAGTGCTGCATTGAGTGGATGCAGTAATGAGGGGCTGAGGAAATCTGGGGTCTTGGCTGAGGGTCTGCATCTAGCACCATGAGAGGATGGAAAGGAAATGAGACATTTGGGGGAAACAGTGCCTCTGTCTATCCCATGAGGGGGCTTCAGACAATTACCACCAGCACCTCAAACACTGATGTGCATTCAGTTCACCTGGAGCACTTATCTAAAGAGAGATCTTTTTCAGTTCTCCTGAAGGGACCCTCAGTCTCCACATTTGTAAAACACTCACAGATGACACCAGTGCTGCAGGTCCAGCCTCAATACCAAAATGTGCAGATGAGGTTTCCAGAAAGAGCAAGGAAAACTGAAGTGGGAGGTATTTACAGGCCGTACTCCATGCCCATTTAATCAAAATGCATAAGCTTATCCTGGTCCCCTTATATATATTTTTAATTTGAATCTAAGACGATCTTAAATGCATGGTGGAGTCTGAAACCCCAGCTTTCAACCATATTTATTAGGCACAGATTGCCTCAAATTAGCATGAATATTTCTCATTTCTTATGCATTTGTGGTATCCACTCAATAATTATATATTTTTTCTCTATGGAGATGGGACAAAGGAATCTCTAAGATGGGGTTGAGAATAGAAGCAAATAGCATTAATGGATTAAATAGGCTTCTAAAAATTTCACTGTTAACACCTTCACTTGCCTGAATGACAGCTCTGTTTCACTGCTTTGGCTGTCCTGAGTTGCCCAGGAACATCGATGGTGGCACTGGCCCCAGGTGACACTCAGTGTCTTCTCACTGTGCTCAGTTCATTTCCTTCACCACCATCATAAGCATCAGCCATCTCTGCTGACATCCCAACACCAGCAAGTATCAAATAATTACAAAACTTGCTATTTCTATAATGAAAGACAATCACTTTTGTTTACCTTTGTTTCTGATTTTCTCCTCATTGCTGCTGTCCCAACTTGAACCTTTTCTCTTCACCCCAGTTACCATGTATATGCAATAAAATATTGTTAGGTTATGACATTGTGTCATAACCTAATAATACTGGGGCTGAAGCCAACTGTGAAAAGTACCAGTGGTTAGTTGGGAAGATGGTGAGCGTTTTAGACCCAACCGTGGTCATCTTTTCATATGGACATGGTTTTATTTTCACTTAAGCTCACTCTTGTCCTCCCGTCAATTCTCTTCCTCTTCCTCTTGTTTCTTTCTGTTTCCCTCTGCTACTCCAACTACTCCATTACCTTATTCTTTTGCCTTTTCCACTGACTCAGACAAATGAACCTATGAAAGGACATTGCTCTGATATTGTCTAAGGTCCTGGAGAAAAGACGCACAAGGAAAATAGAAATCAAATCAGTTCCATAAACAGGGGCCAGTGGCTACAATAAAATAAAAGGCAAAAAGGCTGGCCCAGGTATCTCATTTTCTCCACAAAATAACTTTCAGCTGGAACAATGGTTTGTTTTTGCAGTCTTTGTCCCCCAGCGACAATGAAGAAAAAAACATTTCAAGTGACGAAAAGTCTGTGTTGAGAGCTAGAGAGAAGTAGACCAGCCAGCACTGCCGAATGGCTACAGTTGGTCAGCAGTAGCCCTCAAAGGACTCACGTTGGCCTGAGTGAGTTGGCTGAATTCCCATAGGTTCATGACCAAAGAAGAACTTCTGTGGAGATCAGATTTCTCTGATGTTGCTTTTGAGAACCTGCCCTGAACAGCACATGTGTCAGCCCTGCCATAGGCAAAGCTCTATGATGTTTCACTTAGAAGTGGAGTAGGAAGAGAAGAACAGGGTGTGTGCAAGTAGCACCCAGTGATGAGCCACAGCTGCCAGTCACCTACGGGGAGCAGCCAAACTTGGTAAAGCCTCACAGTTTTGGAAGTCTGTTGAATGAAAATTTCATATGAAATCGCAAGAGTATAGTTACTACTCAAACATTCTTGATAACAAGGATGCAAGACTCAGCTCCCTGTTATTCCTAATGAAAGTGATTGAAACACATTCTGATGATGTAATTGATGACTAAAGAAAGTAGAGAGTATATGTCTGTGTGTGCAATAACTTGTTAAGTTTATTTCAGGTGTAAAAACAGAAAGAAGGAGACAGAAGGAACCAATCTGCCATCTACATCATCAGGAAAGTTCCCAAATGCAGGGCCCTGCATTGTTATCCATTGTACTTGATAGCTTGTGCTGTGCCCTCTCAGGGTGTCAAGGGATTTAAGTAGGTTCAACAACAACAGCACACATATTCTAAGCATCCATGTTTCTCCATCCCAACATGAACTCCCACTGGCCTTACCGCCTAACATGCTCCTTTCACAGGATGAGTAGCACAAGGTCACATATGTGATGTCAGGTCTTGATTTCTTTCATCACAACAAAGTTCTCTATCCTCAAGCTCTCAGAGTGACCCTCACTTCCCAAAGATTAGAGAGGGTATGGGTAATTTCTGGCTCTGGAAAAGTTAGGCAACTTAATAAAGAGTGTTATTTTGCCGTCTTGGAAGGGGTTTATTAACTAAACCAAAGATACTGGTTGTTTTGTGTCAAAATGTGCTGAGTATAGAGTTGTGTCTTAACAAACTTGTCGTCATGCCACCGCTGATCTAGACTAAATACAAAGGACAATGGCCGCTTACCCTAAAGAGCCCATCAGCTTTGGTGTGAGAGACAAACAAGAAACCAGTTGTGGTAGATAAGTCATTAACAGCTGATTTAAAAATTTAAGCTAAATAGAGCTTCTAGGAAAATGAAACATTTTACAAGCCGAAGTGAAGATGGAGTGAGTGGCTCTGACTGGTCATCTTCTCCTATTTTACCTTAATTATCTCTAGTTGTGGACCTGCCTGACAGGACCCAGAGCATAATTGCCCATTAATCAGTACTGGAATCCAGTCAGCACAACAGTAAGTGTAGGCCTCACAGGACATATTACGAGAGGACAGTTGAGTCCTGGACACTTCTATTTCATCCTATCAGATAAATTAGCACTAAGTGTGCTGAGTCAAGCAATTGTGGACCATTTCTAAACCAGTGTACATGGTTTTGTTTATAATTAAATAAACATAAATAATTATGTTGTTTTAAAGTATAAAGATTAATGGATCCACCAACTATGCTCTTGAAAGTGAGGTTGCTTTGAACTAAATCCTGGCAGAGAATTTTATCTCCTATATTTAGTCTTCTCAGCACAACTTTGCATGGCCACAATCCCAGTTACCTGCAACTCTTCCTTGGTGAGAACAGGAAATGAGTCTGGATTCAGGTGGCAGCCCAGAAAAGCAGACCTGCAGGTATATAGCAAGGTATTTAGCAAGGTATATACTTGCGTGATCAATGGCTTCTCCAACAGAGAGATACAAGGGCATCTAGTCTCCCCATAGTTCCAGGGAGTAGCTTCCAACCAGGCACCATGCCAGAACCATAGAGAGCCAGATACCTGATGTGTACTGTGAGGCTTGTTGAATTGCCTTTAGTGCACTACATTTTGTCATGAAGTCATCAGGCCATATTCAGAAGTGCTATATAAAATGTCCCTGTGAAACTTGTGCTTCCATCTGTGTACCAGTGAGCATCTGGTTACTTTCCATGGGATGACCCTTTTACAACAATGCTGGGCTTGATTTCCATGTGATCTTGTTTCAAGAACGGTTTTGCTTCTCCTGGCTAATGGCTTTCAGCTTGCAAATATCAGGCGATGAGTAACTGACCTCATTCTAGAAGATAGAAAATATGCTTCCTTCTTCTTTTCTGAAAATGTATTCCCAAGTGTCCTGATACTTTGTAAAAGATACTTTCCATTTTGTGTTTTCATTTCATTATAACCCTTAAATAAGTGGTCTAAGGATATTCTAAGACAGGAAAGAGTAATTCTTTTTCTATGAAAGGATCACATAGTAAATACATTAGATTTTGTAGGCCGCATGTATTTCTGTTGCAGATTCTTCTTCCTCCCCATTGAGCATTGCAAAATAAATAAATAAATAAATAAAATAAAGAAATACAAATTAAAAAAATAAAAAAATTCTCAACCCATAAGCTTGCAAAAATGAGAGTAGACTGGGCTTAGCTCACAGGCTGTCACTTGCCAGCCTCTCTTGTGGGATTACCAGATGACATTTCATTTCTGCAAATTGCCATATGATTGCAGGGTCTTCACACTTGTCTTGTTGCAGTGTTTGGCTTGGTATCAAATGGCACTGTTTGCATTGACATGAGCTAATGAGAAAATAAACTATGTTAAAATTTGTGTAAAGGACACATTTGGTCTAAGTGAAATCCAATATCATAAAGGCAAATCTAACAATGGACATTTCAAAGGGATTGCAAACATGGGGAAAAAATTATTTCAGCCCCCAACTGCCAGTGGCGGTATATCTACTCAAGGTCACAGGGATATGAATTTGGTCCATATGGAGTGGCATTCTATTCTTTATTCATAGTGTGAGGGGCAATTTTATTGCAGCAAAACTGCAGAAATTATCATATTAAATGAGTGGTTATTAACTGGATGTCAGTTAGCTCTGTATTTTTGTTTATAGTCAAGTTGGTAGGTTTATTTTGTGTTACAACTTTGTAAAAGCATTGCAGAATCCATGCTCCCACCACTCTTAGCTTCAAAAATTTCTTTCACTTACTACTTTGGCACCTGTAAGTTACTTAAGATGGACTCATAGTACATGAAGCTCTTATAACACATCCTGTTTTCATCACAATACATCTTGTTCACTTATACATATTAAAATAAGGAATGAAAGAGATAATGTGAAAGTTGAGGAAGTTATTAAAGAGAAAATGGTACTTTTGAAAGCATTCCACACACTTTCCAAAGTGGAGAACAAATGTGGCTATTAAGATAGTTAGTTCATCCTTCTTCCTCGATTTTTATTTATTTTAAACCCTATTTTTAGTTTTTTGAAAAAATTTTCCCTTTAACATACTTCTCCTTCATGAAACGTACATTCCGGTTCCCTATGACAAATGTGTCTTAAATTTTAACTTCTTTTTAGGTAGAAAAATAAATATGACTATGGCATAAAAGTTCCCATGGTAAATGTGATAGGGTTACAATTCGAACCTTTCTAGAGTTCCTGATTTACAGATTTGGCATGGACTTGAGGGTGTGCTTGTTTAGCAAGTTCCAGGGAATGTGGATGCTAATGACTCACATTGTTATTGTCTGCAATGTTTCATATTTTATACAAAATAATACATTAAATGTGGTCTGGAATACTCACAGAAGGGATAAAATGTTAGCTGCCTCTGTAAGGGACAGGACAACACAAACTGGAGTTTGACTAATTCAAAGTGAATAAAGAAGTTAGATAGGAAGAGCTGAAAGAAAAAGAGGGAGAATGAGGGGAGTATACAGGGAGGAAGAAGGGAAGAGAGGCAGGAGCGGGGGAGAAAGAAATGAAGAAAGAAAGGGAGGGAGGAGAAAGGAGGGAAGAAGAGAGGAAAGTAAGAGACGAGAGGGTAAGAAGAGAGAGATGAGAAATAGTAGGAAATTTTCCATATTTTCCTAAATTCTTTAAGGGAGGAGATTTCATGTTCGGGAACATTCACAAGATCATATATTATTGGAAATTTTAAAGCTATCTAGTATATTTTTCAATTGATGTGTGTATATGTGTGTGTGTGTGTTGCAAGGCTCTAACTTATCCTGTGTAATTTCGCAGTTCTGAAATTCATCCTATTTCACCTTTCACCCATACTCTACATGAACTGCTTTCAAAGACATAGTAGGGAGAATTCACTCATTAATAAAAAGATACTAGAAATAACAAGGCTCAAAACATGGCATCATGGAAAATAAATAGGAAAGTCAAATGGTAACATGCTCCAAAAAGAAAGCAAATTGTGACAAAATAGATAAAACTATTTTCAAATATTTATAACAAAATTTAAAACATACTAACAAAACACATTAAAATAATATTCTCTGTGAAACAAAAACAATACAGAATATAAGATCTCAGTGAACAGGTGACAAAACCACAAAATACATGATATACAAGTTAGCATATCATGCAAAGAGTAAAGATATAAAAGTATCACGAAAAGAAGGCACAATTAGGAGAAATACAGGAAATAAAGATTTTCATGACCATAAATGACAGTAGGAAAGAATGATGAAAAAGACAATTAATGAAATCACCATTTTAGAAGTGATTAGAGGGAGAAAATGATTAACATTATAGTAGGGCAAAAGAACCATCAAAATCTTCCAAAATAAAGATAGATATGATGCAGCAATGTTATTACATAAAATATAACTCAGTAAAATATTCTTGAAGTAGTGATTTACATCTCTATATTGCATAAGCACACCATACCTTCAGGAAAATTGACTAAAATGGTCAAAATTAAAACATATGCCAGTAAAGTTAAATGGCATTTAGAAAGAATAAGTCTTTTGAGCAGCCAACCATAGTAAGAGAATGTCATAAAATCAGAGAAAGCGGTGAAATCCAAATCAATTCATCTTGAAATTTTCTAATAACTGTGGTGAAAGAAAGATTTGGAACAATAACAAAAGCGGAATCAAATAAAAAGAAATGAAGACAGGCTTATAGAGCTGTTTGTAACAAGGATTTTTGTAGTCTAATAAAGAGTAAAACATGAAGAGAAAAATAAAAATAGACAATGGGAAATAGGGAGATATTTTGCAAGAAAGGAAGGGACCAAGAGATAGAGGGACAGAGGGAGGAGGAAGTGGGTGATAAAAGAAATATGATGTTTTATGCATCATTATGCACCACAAACATGTACAATAAAAAATAAAAATTGAAAATTAATCTTAGAAAGAATAGAAAAAATTCTGGGGGAAAAATTCATCCTACAACAAGACAAACATCCTACAAACAAAACATTTTGGAAACCAATTCCTCTGTCAGTTACATATAGCATAAATGTTTAAATAATTTTCCATAGATGAAGGCAGGTGTTGGTGAGTTCACATACCCTACCTCAACCCCAAATCCTACGTAAGAGAAAAGAAAGGAAATATTTATTGATGAGGAGTACTATAGTCAAATAAATGTCCCCAGTTATTGGCAAAATTAAATTAATGGAATCAGAGTGTAAAAAGAATCAGGGGAATTTACTGTGAGGGGTTTTGTTATAGTTTGTGTCTAGATGTCCCTCCAAAGCCTCATGCTCCACCCCTCATGGAGTGGCGGGATCTCGAGTTTGTGATTGATTCATTGTCTAGTGCTGGGATTATGGGTGTGAGTGCAAAAACCACCGTGGATACGGCGGCTACACACAATGTAAGGGACAGAAACAGTCTTCTCTCATGCTTCTCCCTGTTTGCTCTTGTTGCCTCTGCTACCTTCTGCCACCATGAACTGTTGCTCTTCTGCCACAGCACCCTGCTTTGGAGCCAGCTGATTATGGACTGAAACCTCCACAAACAATGAGCTAAATAACCCTTTCCTTCCTTAATTTTGGGCATTGGATATTTTGTGTCAGCAACCAGAGAAAAGTAGCCAAGATCGGCATCCATGTCAGTTTCTGCCCAACACTTCCTGATTCTGACGATAGCCCACCGTTTTCTACTCTTCTGGCTGCAGAAAGAGCTATGTGATTCTAGCTGACCCATCTGTACTCATTTCTAGCAAGGATGGATGCCACAGAACCAAGCCTCCAATCAGAGCCCCTCTTCAGAAATTTTGAAAGCAGTATTGAGAATCTGCCCTGGCCACAGGGGAAGAAAACTTCTGTTTAAGATACTTTGTAACTATGTCAGCCATATTTTCTACTACATAGCTGAAGCCAGTCTAGAATAAAAACAATGAAGACAAATACCAGAGAAAGATACAGATTAGATCTGTATCACAGATGACTTTCATTTCATTCGATCTTGTACTTGGGACAACCATTTATACATAACCTGCCATTCTTGTAATTGTCTTGTTCCATGAATGAATAACTTTCCTGTTTTCTAAGCTATACTACAGTAGGTTTTGACTCTAACAACCTCATAGGTATTGATTAATCCAGCCAATGAACACAGGGAGAAAGCATAATGAGATGTGGCCTTAAGTTCAGAAATGACTAATAGGGGGGTAACAAGTAATAGGAAGACTGAAAGTTTATAAAAGTGAAAACAAAGACGTGAGGTAAAAATATTTCTATTTACGTGGGATAATTTTTAGAAAGAAAACTATAATCTGTGTTTTACTGAGATCTCACTTTGCATTTTGAATAAATCTATTCATTCACCCATTTATTGATTGGGCCCTGCAGAGAGACTACTGTGCCTGTACCTGACCTTAAAGTGTTCCCAATACATGAGTAGATTAAAGGTCATTGTGATAAAACAAATATAAGCTATAATTTCTATCACACACCATTCCGTTTGAGTTCCAATCCTACCCTATGACTATTTTACATATTTTATATCTTTTCATCAGCACAATGACTTTTAAAATTTAATAATTCCTATTCCTGTTTACAGGCAACTGTCAGATAAAAGGTGTTACTGACTTAGAGTCACATAGCCAGAAACTTGCAGAGCCATCAGATCCAATTCTGAATGAGTTGACAGGTTCTTCCTTTTTTCACATATTGAAAGACTTCAACATTGTCTTAGTTACTTTTCTCCCATTTCTGACAAAACACCTGGTGCCCAAAATTAAGGTAGGAAAGGTTTATTTTGGTCACAGTTTATGGAGGTTTCAGTCCGTACTCAGCTGGCTCCAAGGCACAGTGGTACATGGCAGAGGGCAACAGCTCATGTTGGCAGAAAACAGCAAAGCAGCAAGAGCAAGAGGGAGGAGTGGGTGGGGAGAGCAAGCTTCTTTCCCTTCCTTACATTGTATGCAAACTCCCCACCAGGGTCAGTGTAGCACTCACATCCATAATTCCAGCACTGGACTATGGATCAATCATAAACTCTAGAAGCCTGACCCATGACTACATGAGGCTTTGGGGGGACATCCAGACACAAACCATAATATGCATCCAATTTATGCTTTGTGCATTTGAAACAGTAAATATCGCTATGCCACAGAAAACACTGTGGGACTACATGCCTTAGTGAAATATATATGTCATACACACACACACAACACACACACACACACACATTAGTCTTACTTTGTCTATTAGTTGTCCACAGAGCCCATGAAATATCTGGACTTGGCCCACCAGGTTTTTTTCCTTGCTCAGGAATGAAACTTTGTGTGACCTATAATGTGTTGATTTGCTCTCTCCTGGTTGGATCACCACGTAGGTGATCCAAAGTAGGTCAGTGAATCCATTGGGCCTCCAGCGTGGCATCTACATAACTGATGAAGGGAACAGTGGTCCAGCTAGAAAGAGTGGTCTGACAGCAGAGTCTAGTCTTTCCATCTTCTTCCCATCAATATAAAAAGAAAACAAGACAAAATCATAACTAATTTCTTTGGCTTGGGATATTGTGCTGGGAAATTTCAGCCTTGACAGCTACTAGTTACCTGGAAAACTATAAAAAAAATTTCAGTAAGCCAAAATACATGGAAAAGTTGTCATCCACTGACTTTATCTTTTAAATGTGAATAATACCTAAGAGCGTTTCCTAAGACCCAGCAGGCATTCTATAAAGCCACAAAAAAATTGATTTGTTTCAAATTTTCTCAACTTGAAGAGTATTTACATTATCTGTATTTGCTGGTGTTTCAAGAGAGTGAGTGATGTGATATTCAACTTCCATAGTAACTTAAACTTCAGGAGGTTGTAAAATTGTTTTGTAAATTAAATAGTCCTGATGAGGCATAAAGCCTAGAACACAGTTAGCACCTAATGAAAGCTTTCATAAAAGAATGGATAAATAAATGAATTAAGGAAATATGAAAAATACTGAAACACCTTGGGTAACACACAAACAGTATATCACTGTTCTATTGCTAGAAGTTCTGACCAACTTAGGTGCTAAAAAAATACTCATTTGTTAGTTGACAGTAGTGAAGTCAAGACTAGCATAGCCGGTAATCCCAACACTTGGGAGGCTGAGGCAGGAGGATCACTGTGAGTTCAAGACCAGCCTGGGATACAAAGTGAGCTCAAGGCCAGCCTGAACTGCATAGCAAGACCCTGTCTCAAAAAGAGCAAAAAATAAAATAAAATAAATACCAACCAAACAAACAAAAAACCAGCATAGCATGGCTGGGTTCTCTGCTCAGGAAATCCCAAATTGAAATGCCAAGTGTTGGAACAGTTGTGTTCTTTTCTGGACCCTCTTCAGGAGAAAAAAAAACAAGAGCACTCTTTTTGCCAAATTTCAGTTAGTTCCTTATGGCCATTTTACTGAGTTTCCTGTTTCTCTGCTGACTTGCAGCCAGTGACTGCTCTTAGCTCCTGAAAGACAGTGCCCATTCCTAGCCATTTTGCTTGCTCCCATTAAGCAAAAATCATGGTTCAGATTCTTCTGCTTGCCATTTCTTCCTTCTTCTGCAGTCAATCACAAGAGGTGTTCTACTTTTAAAGAGCTTGTGTGATTAGTTTAGATTCATCCCCCGTGAAATCCCTATCTTAAAGTTAATTGTGCCATTACCCAGCTAGAGGGCAAAGTTTATGAGCCTCATGTTCTCAGGGTTTATGAAGAGAATACACACCAGTTAATGGGAAATCTTGAGGACCATCCTAGAATTCATTCTACAGCTCCATGGAAAACTTTGTTAAAGCAAATTCCAGAGTATACTAGAGAGTGCCTTTGCTGAAGTCACAATTTGATATTCTCAAGCATGCTTGACTGTTCTGCTGGAAAATCCTAAGGTTCAAATCCAATAAATCATTTTGCCATCCCTGTGTGGTTTTTGAAATATATTTTCTGACCTTGTATCTATGTACTTTTGAAATAGCCACTTGAACAGATAGAAAAATGCTATTTCCTCTGTCTGTTAAATGAGTAGAATACAAATGTATACAGAAATGGAAAATATCCTTTTAGAAAAACTAAGTTATACTTGAACCCTTTCCAGTCTGTGGCACAGAAATTGAAGTTTTATATTCATTATAAAAGTTGGCAAAAGGAGATAATATTATACAGCACAGAGCGAGCGAAGATCAGAGGGCCTGTATTCACATCCTCCATATCAGAGAAACAGGTCATCTCATGACTTAAGAGAAATGCAAAACGCAAAACTGTTTTTTATTTGAGAATTTTTCATTTTCATGAAGCACTAGGTTCTTCGAGCACAGACGTTATCCTAATAGCTACTTATCAAAATTTTAGTATTGCGATAGCTAACTGATGATGATTGTTACCCTCTGTCAGGATTCTTTGCACCTGCTTTATGTATTTTATATTCACTTGAAACTGTCTTTAGGGTGATAATCTTTTGAGGGATTTATTTCTGTCTTGTTTACAACTCAGAGTCTTCAACCAAGAAATGATTATTTTAGTTCACAGAAGTAGTAAAATAAAATAATAAAATGATTTATTTGTATGCTTTCATAGCCAACTATAGATAAGCTTAAAAGATGTTATCACTTTGCAAACTGAAGAGTTACACCAGGTCATCCCCCTCCGCGACCTTCAGTACACAGCATCCAGCCCAGCGAGCCAAAGTGCTGCACATTCTACTGCATTTTGTCCTCCAGAATCCCTGGGAAGTATAGTTACCAGAACATGAAGTTTAAGAAGCAACTGTGGCTCCTTCTAACTGGATGATATTAAAGGGGATGGAGCATTCCTAGATGCAGAAGTTTTAGGAATCAGAGTAAATATCAAGTTCATAATTTTATATTAGAACTCAATTTTTACTAAATTGAACAAGAAAATATGTTCTTGATAGTAAACTGGTAAGTTTTATCTACAGGGAAGCAATGTTTAAATCAGTGGGGGAACTATTTGATAAATATTTGAACCTCTCTCTCTCTCTCTCTCTCTCTCTCTCTCTATATATATATATATATATATATTTTCTCACTCAATTCTCACAACTCAATGATTAACATAGATGTTCTGTTCTTATACTAACATTATAGGTTTTAATAATGCATTCAAAATATCAATCACACACATGCATGTATATTGACACGCAAAAACATGTTATTTTAAAATTTAATTATTTATTAACAAAACATTGGTTCAAATGCTGATACAATTTTCTTTTGTAGCAATGTACATCTATGTCCATCTGGGAATCATTTTCTGAAAAATAAAAATAAGAATAACTTCAATAGCAGAAACTAAGCTATGAAAAAGAGCCAATGTTTATCAGGCACTTGCAATGGCCAGTCACTGTGAGAGGTGCTTTCTTGATGAACTTTTATTACAGTTCTGTTTTGATTTTTACCTCAAGAAGTTCAAAGTTATAGAACAGATTCTTTTAGAATGGTAGACAATGTAACCGTAATAAATTGGATGATACTTATGAAATTCATGTGCTGGGTTGAGAACAACTCAAAAGATACTATCAAGAGGAGACTTTATAGAGTTTCAAAGTTAAGAAATTAGCCATGGGCATTTGAATGGTTGGGTGAACAAAAAAGTGTAAGTCAGAGACTCTATTATTGTGAATAAAAATGGGAAATGAATAAGCAAAAACATTACAGTGGAAACTAAGTTCTGGTGATTAAAGAAAACAAATCTTGAGCATTGCTACACTGTTTAATGCTAAGGGCTTAAAATATATTTGAACAGCTCTGGATACACTTGGAATTTACTCCTAAAACATAAGTACTTACTGATGCCTTGTTCACATAAGACATAATAAAGTCTCTCTGACCCAAAGCATGATGGCTCTTTCTTTTGATGATTTCATAGCTGATTACAGAAGAAATTTCTACTCAGAATGTATGTTGTAAGTTGTAGGAAAATATTTTTTCATTTACATGCTCTTTACCACAGCTCATCACAAGCAACTGGCTAAATGAAAACTGGAAATTGAAGCCAAAGTCCCCTTCACATATCTTACACATAAGAAGGCGATTTTCAAGTAGTTCCAACCAAATTTCTCCTGCTCTGAGGATCCCTGTTAACCACATTCAACCTTAATTCTCTTATAACAGACTTGGTAATAACCATTCCTCAAGAGTTTTAAAGAAAAATTTGAGGAAATTAAAAGTAAGATGTCCTGCCAGGAAAATGTACAGCCCAGCATTGTGTACTGTTGGATCAGGAATAACTAACATACGTTGTCCAAAACACTGCTCTGAATGACCCACACCACATCCCACTAATTTATATACTGACACAACATAGATACATATACAATTTAGACAGTGTTAGACTAATGCCTACGTAATCCACACAAAGATAAAGAACAGAACCCTGCAAGTGTCCAGATGTTATTCTCAATGAAAAAATATCTTCCTGTCCACCCTACAATTACTCAGTGTCCCAACTTTCAAAGTGGTAACTTCTTTTCTTTTACTTATAGTTTTGTTTTGGTTACCCAAAATTACTTGTAGTTTAGTGTCCAAAGTAGACCTCTAAAAGAAACATAGTTTACTATGTCTGATGTTTATGTTTATGTTATTGGAGTTACATAATATGTATTTTTATTAAATTTATTGATGTATAATTAGCACACAATATGCTACACATCTTTCAAGCGCATCACTTGAAAATTATGATGTATAAATATAGCCACCTATGAAATCAACAAGACAGTAAAATATTTATCCCTGTTAAAAAATAATATATGTATTTAATCTTTTCTTGGTACCCTTCTCTGGATCAATTACATTTCCAGCAGTCATTGAAATGAATTCTGTCAGTAGAGACTCATTTACATTTTACAAAATTTGAAAGTGGGTTTTTCATTTGGACCGACTGTTTATAGTTAATTTACATTCACTAGCCTGTCTACTGTGGTGAATACCATTTCAGTGCATGCTAATACCATGATCTCTTTCTCTATGCACCTCTTAATGGGTATTTGAGAGCTTCTTATGGACACACTTCATTTTTTCTCCTGGGTAAATATATATATATATATATATGTTAAAAGTTTGGGTCATATTGTTAATATATGTTTAACTGTTTAAGATATTACCAGATTATTTTATTAAGTAATTCTACTATTTTACATTCCCACTAGAGTTTTAGATATTCCACTTTCACCAACTTTTGTGTTAGTTAGGTCAGTGTGGTTGATAGTGTTCTGTTAAGTGCCACATAAAATTTCCAGATTAACACTGGGGCATTGAATTTCCTGAGTATAATTTGGATGTGTCTATTTTTTCTAACACTTTTATAAGGTATTTCTTTATATATTTTGAAATTTTCTTATTAGTTTTGTAACTATTTAAAATTCTGTGCTCTTATTTAATTTATGCCTTTATCATTAGGGTTAATGTTATTTCCTTTGAGACCTACTTTGTCTAATATTAGCTACTGGAGCATTTTTTAACTGTTCTTGTATGGTATGAACCTCTCATCCTTTTACTTTGAATATGTTTGTGTTTCTATATTTAAAGTAGCTTGGTAGCATATAGGTGAGTCTTGCCTTTTTAAAATCATCCTGGAAATATTTGCTATTTATTTGTAGCATCTGCAATTGGCATATAAGATAATTATTGTTACAGATGGATATAAGTATATCAACTATTATTTTCTTTCATTTGTCTTTTTCCTTCTGGTTCTTTTGTACTAACTTAATAATTTTAATATTAAACTTTATGGAATTTTTATGTCTATTAACTTTGCTCCTTCCAGGCAAATAGAATCAATGGTGTATGTGTGAATATGTATATCTGTAGAGGGAGAAACAACTGTGAAATTTGGAAAGTTCATCATGTGCAGAGTAGGTCGGCAGGCTGGAGGCTCAGGGAATAAATGAAGTTCCAATTCTAAGGTACTTTGCTGTTAGAATTTCCTCTTGGCAAATGTCAACCTTTTCCATAGCCTTCAGTAATTGGGTGAGGCCGTCTCACATTTTCGGATGCAACAATCTTTACTAAACTTCTGTTAACTTAAATAGTCATCCCATTCAATAAATAGATACCTTCACAGAGACTGCTTTAATAGGTCTAGTCAGTTGTCTTGGTCCTATGTAGTAGTTAAGTTGACAGATAAAATTAACCATCACTTGAGAATTTTATATGGTGCTTAATTGGAAGTTTATACCAAGTATCTTTAACCTGATAGTGGCTATCTAGTCTGTTTCCTAACACATGGTAAGAAAAACCTTACAGCAGTAGACTTCATTCTCTGAACTGGCTTCTATGCTGTTGTCTTCACACATTTTATAAACTCTTAACTAGTTAACTTTTAAAGATATTTAAATAACGAGAGAACCTTTATGTACCCATGTATTTACCACTCTGATTGGTCTTCATTTTTTGTATGGACTTCTACTAGTACCATTTTTCTTATGCTTGTATGACCTTGTTTGATATTTCTTTTACAAGTATATCTTTCAGCTTTTGACATGTAAGATGGATTTATTTGACCTTGGTTTATCAAAAATATTTTCACTTGATTAAGGATTCAAATGTCTCTTTTTTCCAACAGTTCCAATATTTTCTTCCGTTTTCTTCTAACTTGCATTGTTCATCATGAGAAATTTCCTGTTATCTTTATAGCTATCTCTGCATACATGATACGGTTTTCTCTTCTGCCCACAAAACTTACTTCATTTTAAGAATATTTTACTAATAGAAATGAATATCAGCAATAGGTTTATTTTGCAACTCAGCAAGTTCTTATCTTTTCCTGTTGGTTCCAAATTCTGCCTGTCAAATAAATAATCATTTGTTAGTTGATCTCTCTGTGTCTCTGTCTGTCTATCTCTCGCTGTCTGTCTCTCTGTCTGTCTCTGTCTCAGCCAACTAAAGTAATCCAAATGGCCCTTCCACATTTTGCCTGAGACAAGCTTGTCCAGATCTATAGGATCAATAGACACTTTATTCATTATTTTGCTATTATTATTGCTTTTTCAACCTGTATTAAAATTCTATTGAAAATTTTCTCAAATTTTGTCATGTTTGCTATCTGTAGAGCTTCAATTAGCTATGTAGTTCAAAAGCAAATGCTACTTATTTTAAATTTTGTTACAGCATCTCTCTAACTCTAGTTATAAATTTATACAAAAGTTAGTTATTTTCTTATTTTAAAAATCTCAAAATTCAGTGACTATATACAACAAGGACTTGTTTGTTCAGCTCGTGATTTTTATGAATGACTCAGCTGAGCAGCTCTGCCTTTTGATGTCTCAGCTGATATCTACATTTCTCACTCATGTATCTATGTCAGCTGGAGCCTGGATGATACCAAATGATGTGTTACACAGGTTTGATGACTGGCAAGCTGTCAGGAAGAAAACTAGCCTATGCTTCCCACGACAGTAAAGGAGCACTGAAGGATGACAAGCCCTAATACACTGGTGGTTTTCAAACGTCTGACTGTAGCTGTATTACGGTTTCTTCAAACAAGACCCATGACCAACCTTACCACAGATGTGAAAGGGGTTTACCTAAGGAAACAGACTCAGGCAGGAGAGAAATATTTGGTTATATTTTCGCAATCTTATGCTTAAATCTTGAAATGATTTCCTCCAGTACCTTTAGAAAATTTTATTGTTTTCCCTTTACCTGAAATGTCTTATGTTTTTTAGTATGTGTAGTTGTTCATGTTAATTGTTCCTCTTATGCTTGATGTCTTAGTTTCATATGAATTATGGAACTCTTAGAAAGGTTTTAGATTATGGAAATATCAGCAACTTAATCAAGTACTTGGAATATTTACCAATGAATGTGGTTCTTAAGGTAATACAGTGGTGTTTTAGTGAAAGAGTTTTTAACATAAATAAATAAACCTTGTTATATTGTTTGAAGAGATGGGGAGTAAAGGAAGGTAAGCTCCTTTCCTCTTACACTTTTAGTTTGGAAAACACCTTGGGAGCTGAAATATGCAGGAGATCAAACTGGTATACAGAAAACCATAGTACACTGGTGGAATTACTTTTGGCTGATTTTTTAACTTGAGAATTTAGTGTGAACATGCATGGGTTCTTTGAGAATATCGGACTGCACACTAGTAAAAGGGCCTCTAGGCGTGGCTTAGTCCTTAACTGAAACCTCGATAGAAGCAATATACATTGTGCAGTGATCATGAAATTCTCATACCAGCCCTTTCTTCTTCCTCATTACAGAAGTCTTCATTTAAACCCCAACAAGAAACTCATTTCATGTGACTGAGAAAATATATTTTTTCCATTTTGTTTACACTAAATCTATCAAGTGTTTACAGAATAATCTTTGGTCTCTTTTCGCTTCTCTTTCCTTCCCCTCTCTTATTGATAGTCACATTCATCTATTATTTTTAAAAAATCAGAATCTCATTACTCTCTACAGAAGTGTAATAGTCTTCTTTGGTTTTGCCCTTATATAAACTTCCCTGTGAACACAGATTCTGAGTAACTACATTATTTTGTGGTATGTGTTTTCCTTCAAAGTTCTCTATGAAATGCTGAATTCCTATGAGTTCTATTGTGCCAAAGAGAGCAGAATCTCATTGAGAGGACCTGGGACCTGTGTATTCTCTGTTCACCTCCCACAGCACACTGCAGTATTAGGCTGGACAACACCTTGCTCTTTTCAGTAAATGTACATGCCAATTGGAATCCAAAGTATCTCCCATTAAGCAAAATAAACAATTTGATATGCCCTGAAGAATTTCTTTGATATTTTTTCTGATATATTTTCAATATAACATTGTATGAATTATTCCTTCATGTCTTTGCATGTGCCTCTGTTTCCTGGTCTTTGTAGTTCATGGTTTCTTCATTAATTAATTCAAAGTATTTCCTAGTTTGTATTTTATTATACCCTATGATAAATGAAGGAAAATAGTAGTAAATATGATATGTAATAAAAGTTCCTTTGCCCACAAAGTTCACACTCTGATGAACTATACATATACATACAAATAAATGAACTATTGTAACACCAAGTAAACCATGTTTAAAGGAAGAATAAAATACTGTGGAAGGAAGTATACAGTAAAATCCTTTTAAGTAAAGGGAAAATCTATAATTTTACAGAATAGCCCATTTTATTGTATCACCAGATACTTAAAACTTAAGTAAGAAAATGTAATTTGTACTTAATCAATTATATCATTAGAGTGCAATTGCTTTTAAAAGAATAAAATTTCCTGTGAAAAATTCCATTAAAAACAACTTATGTTAAAAAATGGAAATGAATTTTTAACACCTTGAACATTATAAACATAAAGGTAATTATTTGAACATTTATCAAACTACTCATGACCTAAATGCTCAATATTCAATAAAGTATGTTTAAACTTGGGGACAAAGGTTTTTATTTAGTAGTATTTTAAATTTTGGTAGCAAATTAATCATTACCCATTAGTCATACATTAAATGTTAATGTATGTTAGAAAATATCTGTGCACATAGATACATAATTATCTACCTTCATTCCCAAAAGATTTTTCACTAAGCACTTCTTTAATAGTGCTATAAAATGAAATGAATTTGAGAAGAGTAGGAGAAAAGCTCTAAAAAGAAAATTAATTTGCAAGCAAAAAAGACAAATTCTTTTTAAAAAATCAGAAATAAAATAAAGCACTTAATGCTCTTACACAGCATTCTTTCTCAGACAGCAACTCCAGAGTGCTGAAATAATCTATTTTCATCCGTTCAAAGTATCTAAGAAATAAACTGCTTGTACCAAATTGGTTGGGACTGGAAAGGGAATTTATAGGTCTAAATCTCACTTTTACCATGAAACATAAAAACTGCCTTTCTCAGGTGAAAGATGCAAAGAAGGATACACTACAGTTTGACCATTTTCAGTTATAAATATGTAAACTACCTGCCTGTACATCAGCATTTCAAAAGGACCCTCTTGTCATTTGTACAAGTATGTCTCTGGAACAAGACCCATCATGTTGACTGTATGAAGTGTTTATAACTATAACAAATTTTCCTGAAAATCAACTTGCATAAATGTAGCATCTTATGGCATACAATAAACATATACTGCATTTTAGTCCCCCAGTCTGGAAGATAGAGAATTTTTATTTAGCCCATGTTGATGAGAAAGACCCTAGGATAGTAAGGGAATTGTCAGAGCCCATTGTTATGGGTGATACATTGTGTCAACTTGGGTTGTCTAGAGGCTTGGCTAAGTGACTCAGCAGTTGTACATTCTGGGACGAAAAGGACATGCCCTTCTTGCTCCAGGATGTTTCGTATTCACCCTGAGCCTGTATGAGAGGAGGGGATGGAGATTTTGTGAGTGTTATGTGCCCCCTGGATGGGGGTGACCTGCTTACAATGTAGGGGAGGAAAAGAGGCTGCTTCTCCCACTTTTTCTCTTGCTGCCTTTGCTGTCTTCCACCCCCATGAACTGTTGCCCTCTGCCTTAGAGTCAGCCAAGGATGGACTGAAACCTCCACAAACGGTGTGCTAAAAAAAAACCTTTCTTTCTTTAATTTTGGGTGTTGAGTGTTTTGTCTCAGCAATAAGAGAAACATAACTAAGACAGCTGTGTAACAGATATGAGAAAGGTAAATAATTGATCTAGATCCACTAATTTGTAGTCTAATAATTTCCTCTCTAACAAATGGTGCCTCTTCTGGTAACCCTCCCATCATGTCCAAGACTCTGGAAAAAAATCACTTCAAGAAATTGCCAATGACCACATATCATTATAAAGCCACAGTATACACTGTAAATGAACAAGAATCAGTCTTTTCACATTTTTGTACATTCATAACTGAACAGGATGGAAACATGCCAGGGTAAGCTGGTTGATGGGGGTAATGATATCCCTGATCTTATATTACAGTTTTTATCTGTTCCTAACTACAAAACTAATGAATGCTCATTATGGAAATATGAAAAGATGTAGATTTTAATGAAAATTAAGTTGCTAATTACATTTCTGCTTTATTGTGATTGTCTTTGAAAAAAATGCCCGAGTGCCAACACCTCGGCATTTTTTAGTCAAACTTTTCTGAAATTCACAATAAATAAATGTAAAATATATTATCCCAGCTGTGCAGTGAAATTGTCTGAAGTTAAACTATAACCAGTGTATCTTGAGAATACGTTATCTAATAAACTTACAATGATCTGAGTTAATTGCCAAATATATGAGCATGCCTCATCCTAGAGTCCTAGCTCATTGCTTTTGAATGGGGCTCTTTCTCATTTGCGAACACTGATACCAACTTCTAAACATTTTTGGTACAGCTGTTTGAGAAACAAGTGGATCATAAATCCATTCCCAAGATTGTCAGCAGTGGGTGAAGAATCATATAGTAGAATAAGGAAGGGAAGGAGGGAGCAAAAGGAGGATGAAGGGAGAGAGGAAGGAAGGGGAACAAAGACGGGTAATAAAAGATTTGTGCTGCCATTAACCCACAGAAGAGGCAGTGTGGAGCTACGCCTAGAGCAGTTGGTGCTAAGGTCCTCTCCAGCCTGAGGGACTAGGCTTCCTGGGCCCACTCTCCTTGCCTTTCTTGACCCCTTCCTCACCCTACTCCCCTCTGTATTATGCGAGAGGCTTTATTCCTCTTGTCTTCCAGGGATAAAAGGATGATAGACTCTTAATCAAACACTATTTCCTCCTGGCAAGCTGTATCTTATCCAAATTGGTAAGTATCCCCAGAGTTTGCAGCAGGGGTAGGTGAGGATCTACAGAAACTACTATGGTCTTTGCAGGGTGTAGCTTCTCATCAAGAAATACCCTTTGATATCAAAATTGGCAAATTGCAAATAGATCTGCTGTTATTTTCTTTCCTACAAGTTTCCCCTGCCTCCTGTGTCTCCATACTCTTCCCCAATAACGAGTCAACACTCTTTCCATGATCAACTATAATGCACTCACCACACTGTTTCATAGTGATGTATTTACGTATCTTTCCTTTCAATGGGGCTAGGAACCAATTAAGAACAAGGGATGTGCCTTGCACGTTTTTATATTCCTTGAGTCCAACATATATTTCACATTCATCAATGTAGACATATGACTACATTGAGTGTAGAGACATGACTCTATAATGAATAAAGGAAGAGAGGGGAAAGAAAAATGAGGGAAAGAAGGAAGGAAAACAGAGAGGTAGGATTTTTTCTTTAATATTGAAAGTTCTTCTAGGTTGAAAGTGGCCGGCAGTCTTATAGAATAAATTAGCCTGCATTTGGCTGCCTTGGTAGTCTATTGACCACAGCATAAAGAATATTGCTTTCCATGCTGACGTGGTTCTCTGAGGAAGCAGGAAGAGAACTTTAACCGGATAACCTACCTCATCATTGATCTTTGTATTTCCCAGGGTAGATCAGTCAAATAGACCCTGAGCTAAGAGTGACAGCAAGTTCTCTCCTTCTCTGTGCATTTATGACTTAGAGAAAATCATTTAACAGCCCTTATTATACATTTCCTATATTCAGAATGAGGCGGTTGACCCTAATGAGCCTGCCCAACTCAAGTCAAGTAATGTTCTCAAGATGGTCAGTTATTTGAATGTCACACTGTATAGAAATTTTTAAACTGGCTGGGGCTAGGGATATAGCTCAGTGGAATAAGTATCTGCCTGACAAGTGCAAGGTCCTGAGTTCGATCCCCAGTACCACAATAAATAAATAAATAAATATAAAGCTAAACTGGCCAAAACAAAAGTAATGCAGCTATTTAGGAGAGATAGGCTTATACTGTTCTAGGACACTGGTATTGAAATTCCTGCTACTTTTCCAAGATCATGTGCCCCCTCCACCTACCCTTAGGTACAGTTAGATGCCTGATCAGCTCTCCTAAATCTAACAAAAATTACCTACAAAGCTACCTCATTCTGTGACTTGACAGGAGAATTTTACCTATTGTCCAATCATCACCACTCACACAACTGTCAGAACAAAGCTCAGAATATAATTGGCATTTGATTACTATTTCTTCACTCTCATACTTCCAGGGTTAAAAAAAATAACTATTAGTTTTCTTCGTGTCCTTAATCTTACCTTCTTTGGTGTATCCTATATATGTTATACTTTCTTCTTTCTTTTTTCCTCCTCCTCTTCATGACTGCCTAAGTCCCATAAACTCAGTTATATCTTTCTAACCTTTACAAAATCCCCGAGATGTGCTTGGTCTAAACCACCAGCCCCAGCAGCAAATTTTAAATATTAAGGTTTATTTAGAGTTGGCCTTCTCTAACTTTTGGAAATTGCATCTTAAACTCTTTTTTCTATAGTTCTTGTGTGTGTGGTCTAATTTCAGTCTATACTCCTCACTTCCGACTCCTGTTACTACCATATCTTTTAAACTCTCCTTGTTTGTATCTCCTTTTGTTCTCACTGTTGCCAAAACATGGATTTCTGTTTAAACTTTTTATATTTAGCTAACTATAGAGTCTCATGCTCTTGTTCAAAAAGTGGAGAAATCCCCCATGTTCCTGTTTCCCCCGAAGGTAACATTTTTTAAAACTTCAGAGCAAAATCACAATCAAGATACTGACACTGATCTTATTAAGATTTCTCCAGCTCTTCTTGTATGCATTGGTGTTTGTGTGACTTCAATTGCATGTTTTATTTACATATCTGCAGAATACCTTCCAGTTGTGACAAGTATAAATTGCTTCATTACATTCATGAAGTACATTCAGTGCTTCTTGGGAAGCACGTATTCATTTAAGGTTTTACAACTATTGGTCAATGTGATCATTGTACAAACTTTCTGGGCTTGGGATATTATGATTAGTGTTTCTGTATGTGATGCAATGGAGCCACAGTCTCAATGAGACTGAAGTCTCTGCTGAGTGTCCTAGACTGAGTAGCCCTTATCGCCAACAGTGAACATGCTAGCACTCTCATCTTGGGTCTTCCCAGTCTCCAGAACTGTAAGAAATTCCTTTCTGCTGTTTCTAGGCTACTCAGTGGTAAGATGAATAACAGTTCCTCTGGAGGCCATATTTTCACTATGCCTTCACATGGCAGAAGAGAAGTCGCTGATTGGGGCATCTTTACAAGGACATTAAGCCTTTCTAGAAGTGATCTACCCTAAGGAGACCCACCCACTTCTCAAAGACCCTTCACATGCCTTCACGTTAGGTTGAGATGAGGTTTCAACACATGAATTCTGGGGGCACACAAATATTCAACCCAGGGTATTCATATTCCACTAATGAGGGTCTTTGATTCCATTTTGAAATTAGGTAATGATGCCTCCATTTGCTGTCACTGTGGTGGTGAGAAAGGTAGAAAGAGTAACACTAGTAATGCTGTACTCCTGTTTATTAATTTATGATCGACAGTGGCATTTGGTTCATTACTGCTTCTGAACTGATGAGCTAGATTTGTTCAGCTGCACAAAAAAGTCCTAAGATGCACAGTGCCTGTCCCAGGAGCATAACATGAGAAATGGAAAAAGAAGACATATCTGGTCACCTGCATGAAATTGTTTGTAATTATAAAATTGAGATAATGATTCTTTAAAACAGGACATTAGTTGTGGAAATTAAAATGGAGTTAGAAATAGATAAAGTAGTCATTCTAACTTTCTTAAAAAATGATGCATTTTTCAGCTGATCATTATAACAACCAGAGGAACTGTTATTCATCTTACCACATGTGTTGGGATATAGAAAAGCAAAAGATGTTTGCAATATTTTGTAAGTACCAAATTACCCCCAGACTTCTCATTTTCCAGCAATGATAACAAGAGACCGAAGTAAACCTACCAGGACTTAAATCCAAATAATCACTTTCTGGGAAGCACTAAAGTTAACTGTTGAACCCACAAGTGAAAATATCTATGAGGTATTGAAATGAAACATGCATTGTTTTTCTTTCATTATGTGAAAGAACAGAATGCCTGTCACTTTATGACTCACTGGAGATAGTGAAAATTGTTATCACAGACTCATCTGACATGAGTTTTGAGGAGGCTTTCTTGCTGCTTGAAATAATATCTGTACCATATTTGCAAATAAATGTTTTGAATATCCATGAGCTCTCAAATGAAAAATGTGCAGATGTAAATGGAAATGAGACAGAGATTTGGGGGATTTTTCCAGTTCATTTTTCATTGTTTTCAATTCTGGGGAAAAAAAAAATTCTGGGAGTCAAATCCAGGGTCTTCTGTATGCCAGGAAAGCTCTTTACCACTGAGTTACACCCCCAGACTCATGGTTCTATTACATGCCTGAAATTTTAGGAAACGTTTGAGAAATCACACTGTAATATGTTAAACAAATATATAAGATATTTAATATATTAAAACTGGCTAAAAAACAGAAGAATAAGAGATAGACTACTTCAACTTTCAGGGTAAACAAATTTATACAGCTAGCTATTTCTAGGATTCTCCAGCCTTGCAGCTCTCAAGAAGGATGGTTAGCTCCTAAAATAATCATCAGGGAGCCCTTGTTAGGTACTTTCCTGCTTTTGGTAGAGACATACCCCCATTAGTTTTACAGTATATGGTACAGGCAAACATTGTAAAAACGATCATCCTCATTAATCATTAGTATGAGCCACGGAGGATGCAGAAATACAGATTCCTAATGCTGAGTTATTTACGGTGAGAGCTGTGGCCATTGTGTACCTATTCTGTGCCCTTGATTTTTGTTCACTTCTGTTTGTTTTGTTTTAACTTTGGGATATGGGAGCAAGAGACTTTAATTTCTGGCTATGTTGAAGTTCTTGTTCATCTGAAATAAATTTTCATACACAAAGAAAGTAGTAACCAATTAGAGATGAGACCCCACAGACGCAAGACCGTGGCTGTGTTTGCTTTTCTATCTGTTCATTTTACAGCAGAGGCCAGTGCAGACTAGATATCAAATAACTATGTGTTGAACAACACTGTAGCCATCAGAAATCTAGTTCTGATGGGATGAAGACAGAAAAAAAGGGTTATTGATTACAATATGATGGGCAACAAGTTATTATTGAATTATCTCTAAAGAGAATAAAAACAGGTAGCTGTCCCCAAGTACCTTCCTAGGATTGGCTCCAGGACTCCATAAATATATTAAAATTCAAGGATAATCAAATATCTTACAGAAAATGTCGCAGTATTCACATTTAACATACTGACACCTTCACATACACTTTAAGTCACCTCTAGACAGTTTAGAACCTAATACAATGTCATGTAGTTGTTATGCTATATTTTTTGCGAATAAGAAGGGGGGCAAACTCAGTTCTGTCCTTTTCACCACGGATGCCATCATCCCTGAACTTTTTTTCCTAGTACAGGAAAAAGACACTGGAGAGAGGCGAAGGGTCTGTGAAACGGCAGGAGGCTGCAGCAGGGTGTATGGCATGATCGCCTTTGTGTCCACAGCATAGTATTTGGTCAGTATGGAACAAAGTCAAGGTTACACTTTAAAACTTTCTGGCTTTTATTTTTTAGAACATTTTCTATCTGCATTTAGTTGTGTCTGCAGATGCAGAACCTACAAACATTGGTGACTGTGTTTCTCTTAATCATAGCTTTATCTGTCGCCTGCCTACCACAGCAGGCCTTGAACCAACAAGGCTTAGCATCGTGCTGCAGGCGTATTTGTCAATGTAGCAGCACCACCTCACATGCTTTCATCAGGGCTCTTGCCTTGTCCCAGGGCTTCTCCAGTTTTCTGGCTCATGTCACTTCCCCAGTCTTCCCTAGAGCTTCTCCTGGATGACATTAGGCCTCCCAACCTTCCTCTGCAGCACTTACCACCTCTGTGACCGAAGGAAGGTCTGTGCCTCTCTCTGTTTTACTTGTGCCTTCTCGGATGGGCGTTAAAACTCACATGTGGGCCCTTATCTGCCTGGTTAAGTTTTTATCTCTACTTCTTACTACACACTCTGACAGAATATCCTTTCAAAAATAGATGATAAATAAATAAATGATGGTGAATCCCAAGCTCACGGAAATGAAGTAGCTTACCCGAAGTCCCACTGCCAGTAAGTGACATGAGTAGATTTTATCCCAGGTCCTGTCAAACTCCAAAAGTAGCACCTGAGCATTTCTGTGTAGTTCAAAAACTGATTAAGGACAAACACATGATATTTAATGAAGGTAAGTATAATACCCCATATTACATGAAAAAGGACAAGATCTAGTAGGTTTATAGTGATTGCTAGATGGAAGAAAAAATTCCCATCATAGTCAGTGTGTAGCAGGATGTTTGTGTATGTCAGGTATTTGCTAATTTTCTACCTAATTATCTTGATTTAAACCTGATAATAAATAACCTGCAGAAAGACATACACACATAAAGGGTTAAAATATTTTCCTGCAATACAGTGAAACAGACTTATATAACCTGACTTCACAGTCCATAGCACTAAAGAACAACTTTATAATATTTGCCCCCTCGGACTTTGGAAATTTGGGGTATCATATTGCTAGCTAACTTGTTTCTATAGGCCTAAAATGTTTTAGTCTCTAAAACCAAAGTGTTCCTACTATTAAAAAAAGCAATTGTGAGTTTTAGACTGCCATACTTTGAGTATAATATCCTGAATGGAGTTTGTAATACACTCTGGGCTCCTTTCCCTGATAGAGTTAATTTTTCTACGTATCTAATGTTGGAAAGAAGCTTGATGTCACTTTTCATAAAAACAAAATAGCTTTCCTGAAAGAAATTCACCTGGACAGACACCAAGTTTGAAGAACAACTACTAAAGATTAAGAACCAGAAATCCAGTTTCTGGCTGACAAGAGAGGACACTGCTGCCCCCCGGTGCCTCGATATGATAACGAAACAGAATGTTCCAGGACTGCTCATCCTGTGCGCTGATCTATCTCCTGTTGTAGTGTTCTGCTGCCACTTACTGGGCCATGGTCATCTACTAAGACACCCTGGCCACAGTGGACAGAAGGAAAGTTTACAGCCCACCTAGGAGCTTTGCAGTCCTGGATACAACTGCAAAATCTTCTTCCTAGGAAGTTTCATGATGCTTTGCTCATTATCTCCTTTATAAAAAAAATCTGGAAGAACCACCAGGTAAAGGAGACAGAAGGTGGAAATTTCTCATGTATTTTTTAAAAGACAGAACTTAATTAAGAAGAATAAACATTGTTTTGACATGCAGCCAAGTTTCAAAGACACTTACTCTTGGAAATTGCAGTTTCCAGTTGGTAACATGAAAGGAGAAGAAAAGAATGTAAAACAAAATATGTTTAGAGCTGGGTCTGTCCTGTTCTGTACCTTCTGCATTGGAATGTCTGACCAGAGAATTTGAGGTGCTATTCTCCATCTTCTTCCCTGTGACAGAAATTAATTCATGAATTAATTTATGAAAAAAGTTTGATTTTTCATGCTGTTATCTCAATAGGTTTCAATTTGAGATTAATTTGTGTGACTATTTCAGGAAGACCTTCTCCCCCATAGACTATCAGCTCACACAACATTGCCTATGCCCCAGCACCCTGCCAAGTTCTTGGTATATGAATATTTGTTAAAGAAATGACTACTGATTTTTGTTTTGGTAAGTTCATAGGTAAATGAATTCGGTAAATTCATGAAAGACATTGGGATGAAAATTCCCCACTAGTTTACTTTTCATTTCCACAGTCACACTTGCCTTTCATGGAGGAAGTTTAGCAGACTGTGAACGCTTTACATTTTTTTCCAACTTGTTCAAATCCCAATCCTATTGCTTAAAATGTTTTTTAGCTTGGCAAAGTTCCTTAAATCACACTGACCATGGGGGGATGATATGTTCTCATTAAGAAAGCATGTTATCTTCTATTCTTCCTGGATCGGTACCCAGCAAACTGTGGATGATCACTAAAAGTTGGTTTTGCCAGGTGTGGTGGCACACATCTGTAATTCCAGCACTGGAGAGGCTAAGGCAGGAGGATTGCCACAAGTTAGAGGCCAACCTAGGCTACATAGTGAGTTCAGGGGCAGCCTGAACTATACAGTGACATCCTATCTCAAAAAAAGCAAACAAATAAAATGAAAGTTAGTTTTTTCACCCCAAACCAACCCCTATACTCTTTCAATGATAATTTGAATATCTTTTACAATGGATTTTTTAATAATCTAGATATTATGGCATAGATTTCAAAATCCCTGGAACCATCTGTGGACTTAACCCTCTGAAACCATTAGCCAAATAAACTTCTCCCTTTTTAAATAGGAGAAGTCAGGTGTTTTTTCATTATGTTTAATACACTGACCCAGAAAAAAAAGAAACCAAATGTATATACACATCTACCATGATAATCTATAGACTGTATTTGCTCATCTAGAATTTTCACCTAAACTTGTCAGCAGACATAAAGTGAACCCATTCTCATTTTCACATCCTGTAGACAGATGTCTTAAAATCATGAGGATTATAACTTCCATTAGGATTTTTTATTATAAGCAACAGAAATTCAATCAATAAAAATGGATTCTGCAATGGGGAAAGCATATAGTGTCACATTAGAACTCCAGCGACTGTAGGTGTAATGAAGTTTTAAGGAGGTCAGAATCTTCCCAGTTTGTTAAGTGAAGGAAATTAGACTGGGAGGGTGTAGGTTGTTGCCAAGCTACAGAAAATATAACCTTATGCAAGCACATATGTATATGTTCATGCAATTATCATTATTTCTGACTGAAACACTGTATAATTTTTCTCTTAATAAGAATCTTTAATTCAGTTGCTTTTTTTCAGTATCATCAGGGTGATATCATGCCATTTGCAAAGTGGTAGGAAGAGTAAGTGTGTTTTTTTACAAGTATGAGTAGCTCCTGCCTTTGATATATTTGTGAAGCGAGGAAGACACATATCACTATTCAAGTAAGAAGTGAGAACTATTCCTTTGGCAAGAACGGGTGGCAGGTGTGGTGGTACTTTGTCAAGGAATTGCCTTCTTAAGCAATAAGTTGTTAGAGGTCATAGTTGGATGGTGATGTGTGTCTTCCTCTTTTGCTGCTCTGACGTGAGGGACTGCGGACCAGTTTGTGTTGTCTTTATGTAGTTCTACTGACAGTCTGCCTGGGAATCATTATATTCCAACTGCATTAGATTAAGGAAAGCTTTAAAGCCTGTTCCTGGCCTTGGGTACTCTATGGTCCCTCACGCATTCCTCGTGGTGCTCTTGCCCCAGTTTACTCCCTGGCCACCATGACATTTCTACCTTGCAGCAGATGACTATGGACTAAATGCCTCCAAACCATAAGCAAAATTAAACCTTTCCTCTTTTAAGTTGTATTTGATACTGTGTCCACCTATAAGAAAGGTATATGAGAAGCCACAATCTACTCTCTTTGTCAGTTAGAATAACAGGAGGAATAATATTGGGGAAAATATCTTTGTTGTGACATTTCTGGTGGTAGAAAACCAGGACTTAAGTAACTCCAAGGAGCTCCTACATATATACATCCTCCTAAGGACCAGGGGTGGGTGTGAAAGTTGGTATGACACATACGTGCTTTAAAATGTGATATTACAAGCATCACAGAGGGATACCAAAGAATTATTTATTTTACAAGTACATTAGATTTTGTCCTGTGAGCTATATGTACCATAATTCTTTTTGTGAGTGTTCTTTGAGTATACTTCTTTCCTTACAACGAATCCCAGCAGGAGACTTATAAGGACAAAGGTCTTGAACTACAGAGACCTTTTCACCCACACAGTCACACTGCTTCTCAGAAAGGCTGGACCAGGTTATGCTGCCTCCACCCCCATGCATGAAGACACCTCCCACCTAGAGGGGCTGCTAACCAGAACCACATGGGGATTTGACATGCACTAACTTCCTTGAACCAACTGGCAATTCACTCCCCTCCTGAGTCTAATCCTTATTGTTAAAATTGCCAGTAGACATTAACGCATTTGTACAGGTCTCTCCAAGGGACAAAACTATTTGTTTTTCTTTCAGAGGAGGTTGTTGATGACAATCAGCGGGATTACATTAATACAAAAGAAGGTCATCAAGTACAAATTAAACAGCTCATTGCTTCCTTATGTGTATCACCTCCTAATGTTTTCTTCTACCCTAAAAGGGAGAGATTATTTAGAGAGGAGGGAAAGGAACAGACACTCAATAAGCTGACACACAGCTCTTGCCAAGACATGCATTTGCTTATTCTTTCCACAAATAGTTACTGAGGTTATTGCCCTCCAGGTCAGTGAGTAGTCCACAAACCTGCTGCCACTCTGAACACTAAGTCTATAGAATCAAGTTAAACAAAATCCCACTTTTGCACTTGTAGAGTATAAAGTTTGTTTGAAGCAAATTCATATCACTCTGACTCCGTTATGTGCAATGCTTCCCCGTCTTCTGTATTATTAGAATTACGTTAGATGCTGTACTCTAGAAGTTTCCCTTGCAAACTTTGCTTTATATACAGCCTCACCAATTTCATTCTTAATGCAGAACTGGGGAGACCATTTTTTTGGGGTGACCACTCCACAAGAGAATGAGGAAAAAATGTAAAAAAAAAATTATAGAAATCACTAGAGACATAGTTTCTTAATTTTCCCACCTAAAACTTTTTAAGATGCACTAGATTCAGTAAATAATCTAAAATAAATAAAAGACCATCATTCTCTGCATTGGTGTTTCACCCTATTTTGACTTACTTTTGTTCTTTGGTTTTGCAAGTGGAAATTATTTGTATTGGTAGATTTTAGATATACGTAAGGATGATGTTCCTCATAGGGAGCTCGACCTGCCCATGATATATCTCGTTCCTTCCTTTTTTCCATTCCCTCCCCTCTCTTTAGTCCCTCTTCTTCAACTGTTTACAAAAGCTTTGTTTTTATTTTTTTCTTTCTATGCTCTTGCTTTTCTTGTCTCTTGCTTTACTCCTCCTCCCCCCAATGTTCCCTTTTTCATTTGAACAATTTCTTCCTACTTCCTAATATCAGCTATACATTTTTATCCTCATTTACACTTTTGGTTTCTCATACCAGAAAAACAATGTTGCAATTAAACATTGACTATGGTCTGACTATCTATCAACCTCTATTGCTGAGAGAAAATGTCTCTCACTAAGAGGAGAGAGGTTTATTTTGGCTTATAGTCCAGAGGTACAAGTCCAGGTTTTCTGGCACCAGGGCAGAAACATCACAGCAGAAGAGCCTGGCAGGGGAAATGTTCTTAACTTGTGGCAGCTAGGGCACAGTCAGAACAAGAGATGCATGCTGAGAGGCATGCCCCAGGGACACAGCTCCTCCAAATGGCACCTACCTCCTAACAGTACAGTGAGCTATAAATTCATCATTTTATATACAGCCCCCTATGCGACCATAATACCTGTCAACTTGTTTGGCATAGGAACTACCTAGGGCGCTCATACACACACTTCTAGGTATGTCTGAATGGGTTGTGGAGGCGTGACCGGCTTTCTGTCTGGCCTCCATTTCTCTTGTGGTATTGTCCCCCTCCGCTTCCCAGTGGCCATGAAGTGATCATTTTACTCCAGTACACACTTTCCGTCATTATGTCTCAGCTGTAGAGCCAGCCCTGACCTGAGACCTCCAAAATCTTGAGCCAATTAAACTTCTCCTCTAACTTTTGAGTGTGGAGTATTTTGCCTCAACCATGGGAAATCTGACCAATACAGAAAACTGTGAGAGAAAAATGGGGTCATCTCTGTGAATATATCTGACCAGATAGATCAGACACCTTTGGGACTGGCTTGCAGGAGTTTGGAAAGACTTGGAGTTGAGGGTTAGAAAAGTCCTAGAACATTAGAAATAGAGGCTGCCCTATAATTATGTTGCAACTGCAGAGGACCAGAATGATGCCAGAAAGAGCTGAGGCCCATGAGGCTTCCATGAGGAATGAGGACTCTCTTGGAAATTGGTCTAGGGTCTATGAGTGTTACAATCAAGAAAAAAGATGTCTACATTGTCCTCATGTCCTCAGATTCTGTGAGAGGATGAATTTAAGAATGGGAAACTAACTGACCTGGCAGAGAAAGCTTCAAGGCAGACCAAAATTCAGACTGTGGAGTGGGTATTATATGCTACTTTTAGCAGGATTTATAGTGAGAATTGAGAAAAAAGTCTAGCAGAAAGACTCAAAAATTTGACTTTTGACCTGAAAAAAACATGCATAGTGTTGGGGAAAAAGAGATTCAGTTGCTTAGGAGATTAGTAGCATAAAAAGATGCCAAGTACTTTGAAGCAGAACAGGAAGAAGGGGACCTTGAGCATGTCTTAGAAATTGGCAAGATCCTACCCATTTGCAGGCTGAAGGGTGCAAAAGTGCAAACCTTTCATTTGAGAAAAAAGCCTTTGGCTTCCTAGTCCAGAAAGGCCATCTAGAGAATTGGTCCCTAATGATTCATTTCACTGTGCACAGCCATCTAGGCACTCAGAGACTGCTGTGTCTATGGCCCAAGTGTGGCCATGGGCAACTGGCAGCAGATCTTGACATCATCTGCATGGTGATTGTTGTTCAATGTACGCAGAATGCAAGAGTTCTGGGGTTAGGGAATGCTTCCACTCAGGTTTCAAAGGAAAGCTAGGAATTTAGGCAATATGTCTATGACGGTTGAATATATAGAGCTGTGAGAATGAAGCTGAAGGTTCAGCAGAGACCCTAGGGTGTTAGAGATGTGTGGTGGATTGACAACTGGTGGTCACCTTGTAACACCTAGCTGAACTGAGCCCGCCTGGTGCTGGGTGTGGGAGGCCCACCTGAGGATCATTGCCAGCAGCATAAGAGGCAGAACTAGAGAAGAAGAAGCTGTTGGAAGCTGATAGAAGCTGTTGGAAAGCTGTTAGTGAGCTGCTGGTTCTCTTGGGATATTCTTCTGGAGGACTTGTCCGTTGGTTTTTCTGATGAATTTGGCTGTTCTCATCAGAGGAGGAGCTTACGGCCTTATTTTCACTGAGAATGACTGTGGTTCCCTTTGGGGGAGCTGTGGTCCTCACTTTGAGCATCTCTTCCTGGCTCCAGAGGGGAAGGTGGTGCACTGCTCAGTCTCCGGGAGAAGCTTGTTGCATTGGCTATTCTGATGGGAACTCTCCTTTCCTCATCACTGGAGGAGCTCAGGACCTCACTGTTGTTGAGATTGACTATGCTACTTTGGGGGGAAGGTCTGGCTCTTACTTTGAGCATCGCTTCCTGGATCCAGTTCAGATCCCTGAGCCCACTAGCCCAGATCCTTCATCCTGCTCGCATAGACTTTCTAGCTTCTACCACTAACCTCTGGGCCCTCCCAGTTCAGATCTGTGAAACAGGCTTGCATGAGACATTGTGATGGGCTCTTGGCCTCCAGTTGTACTCACAGGGGGAATTCTTATGGGCTGTGGGTCTTCAGCTGACACTCATGCAGGATATAACCATGGAATCCAGGCCTTCAGCTGTGTTCTTTGGTCTTTAGTGTATCAACAGATTTCCTGCATTCTCTTTTTGTATGATTCTTTGTATGACTATTACAGATAATCTTATAAAAATGTGTCCTTATTGTATTGTCCTTCTTGCAAAACCCCAAAGCACAACAAGATGCCAGTAACATGCAATGTCTTTTGATGAAAATCATAGACGGGGAGTAGATCCAGCTCAAGGACGAGGCCATAGGCTGCAAATGTGAAGACACAGGAGCAGGAGGACCTGAAACCTCACGTCTCACCATGTGCCACAAGTGCCAGACACAGAACTACAGAACTTAGTACTTGCTCCTCTGGGTTTCATTTTCTTAAAATAAGTGTCATACTTTGTGTATTTTCTATAAGTAGAAGTGAATGTAATGAATGTGAGAGAGTTAAAGATAAATTTACCTGGTAAGGTTTACCTCCCTGAGACTTGACTAGTGTTTATTTGGCAGAAAAGTGATTTCTCCTGATATAAACTTCTGATAAAGCAAAACAAACATATATGTGACAGTCAATTCCTAAATATCATTTCACATACGACTTACCTATAAACATGTCTCCAAACCAAAGGTAACTGACAAATTTATTAAATGTAGACGTCCTTTTACTTCCCACCTCCCAGATTTGTCACTGGCACTAATTTCACTTGAGGCAGTTTTCTAGGCCTGACTTTGCACATATTTACCACCTGATGGCACAGAGCCACACACTTCTCTTTCTTAATGTCCCAAGCAGATGGCTCAATGTTTAATATAGCCAATAAATCACAATTTCCATTTATAAGAGTCTCCAACTACAACGTGTTTATGTGATCTTATAACTGGTTTGTTGCTACCAATAGTCATAAATCAAAACTTTTACACGATTAGCTGAATACATATTACTTTATTTCCCTTTGAAAGTTGTAACTGTTGTTTCTTAATTCATGTATATGTTGGTCAAGGTTCTCTAGAGAAAAAAATATATATATTTATGAGAGAGTGATTTGAGGAACTTGATTACACCTTGTGGCAGTTTAGACAGTGTAAAATCTGATGGAGGATGCCAGCAGTGTGGACAGTCAAGAATGAGCTGCAGTTAAAGTTCAAAGCAATCTGCTGGTTAAGGAGACCTGAGCCCATGTCAGAGATGAAGTCTGAAGGTAGCATGATGGAGAATTCCTTCTTATTCAAGGAATTCAGTCTTCACTCTGTTGCAAGTTTCAGCTGATTAAATTAGTTCCACCAACATTTTAGGTGGGAATTTGATTCACTCAAAGTTCACCAACTTAAACAGGAATCTCAAGTGTAAAAGTCTTCTAGAAATGCCTACAATAATGTGTCACTAAATACTTTTACCTTCAGGTCCACCAAGTTAGCACATTAATTTAACCATCACAGTTTGCTTCCTTGCTTCCTTTTTGGGTCACTTGTGTTCAGTCGTATTTTCTTTGCTACAGTCCTCTTAGGTCTTTGGAGTTGCCTTGGTTGCTTTCCTCTCTTTGTGGAGACAAAATACCTGACACCCAAAAATAAGGAAGGAAAGGGCTGCTTAGCTCACAGTTTGAGGAGGTTTCAGTCTGTAATAGGCTGGCCCCAAGGCAGTGTGGCATGGCACAGGGGAAATAGTACAAGGCACCAGAAGACTGAAAAAGCAGTAAGAGCAAAAGGAAGTGGGGGAAGCAAACCTCTTTCCCACTTATATATCGTACACAGGCCATCCACCCACACCATCTCCATACCCTCCCCTTGCACAAGCTCAGGATATTTGCAAAGTGAGGACCCTGGCCCCTACCAAATCACTTAGTTAAACTTCTAAACTTCTCAATTCTCAAGTTGACACGGTGTATCAGACATGATAGGAATGATCATTTTTTCCACAAGGGTCCTTTACTACACAATCATGTAGCACCCTAGAAAGTCTCAGGGCATCATTGCTCCACTGCAGCCCCTCTTAGTCTTACTGAGTAACCAAGTGTTTTAACTCAGCACTTCTAATTCTTCGTATGTGAATGAGATGTTTTGGCCACCTAAATCTCAGATTTATTTTAACAATCAAATGGGAGAAAAAATGTGTTGATGAGTTCTATAAATCCAAATGCACATTGAAAACATGGATTGAAGTTGTTTATACATCAAAAGTCCCACCTTTAAAAATGAATATGGGGTAAAAATAGAAAATTCATCATGGGGTGCATATCACAGGTGAGTAATGGGCTCATTGAACTAAAGATCAATAATAAAATGACATTATTGAGAAAGCTGGGGTTCCTCTAACTAGTGTACATTCTTCAGCAGCTCCTCCCATGGGACAAAGGTAGGATTCATTAAGCTCAGGTCAGATTTATTCCTTTGCAGATTGTCCCTTCCACAAGTTGAAAATTCTTCAGGTCCTAGCTCACCCAAGGTTACCTGTTATTAGAGCATGTCATTGCATACCTGTTAAGAAGAACCTGGAATTTCTGACTATTCCTGATTAAAGATTCCTGATACATGGTCTTAGTTACTTGTCTCATTGCTGTGACAAAATTCTGAGCACCCATAAATTAAAGGAGGAAAGGTTTATGTTGGCCCATGGTTTGTAGGTGTTTCAGTCCATGGTCAGCTGGCTCTGAAACCATGGTAACATTGCAGGGGGGCATGCAGGGAGAAACAGTCCATGGCAGGGAAGGCAGAAGACTGAGTCTGCCTTCTTTCTATTCCTTTGTACTCCATGCAGTCTACAAGCCTAATGATTGGTGTCAACTCCACCTAGTGAGGCTTCCTCGTTAAGTAAATCTTTTCAGCCACACCCAGAACTACACTAGTCCAATTAGGGGACTAATGCATATCACACACTCTTAAACCACATTCACACATCCTTGATCCAGCCACCTGTGAAAAGGCCCACCTATGAGCACATGAGGCCTTGGGGGACCATCTAAGTACAAGCCATAACAGCCACCTTCATCCCAAATGGAGCATACTACGTTCTTACTGCACCAAAGATGGTATGAGCACAGAAAATTGCAACAGAACATAGAAGTACGATTCAGCAAACAGCATATGATAAATACCTTGTAATACCCTGGAAATATGAAAAACAATGCAATGTCACTTCTTCAGACTTCATTGATAATAAAAGTGAATGTTCTTTTTCAGTGTGTTTTTTTAATATGTCAGAGCAAATTTGATGCTCAATATATAAAGACATGTGCACCTTGAATACTGCTTTATTTCCTGTGAGAAATGGAACAAACACAAGTTTACAGTGTGCTTTTATTGATTTTGTAATAATGGATGGATAGTTAACTTCCTTGGTGCAGCTTTGCATGGCAGACAGTTCTGTTTCAAAATGTGCAAGAAAGTCAGTTTTATGCACACTTTGCTGATATTGCTTTTCTACTACTTTCTCTAGGAATGTCCCAGTGGTGTTGTTAATGAAGAAACCTTCAAAGAGATTTACTCGCAGTTCTTTCCACAGGGAGGTGAGTACAAATGTGCACTTGTTAACATGCTCCTGGAGTCAGAGTTATGCTTGCAATCTTGAGTTTGGTTAATCTTTCATGGCATGACTGTACATTTGAAATCTTTACGCAAAATAATTAATACATACCATGCAAGTACATAGACTTTTCAGTGTGTCATAAAAATGAGTTACTTACAAAGTATCAAATATCTAAGAGCTTATTTTGAGTCTAATACAAGTATTACTGAGTGTCTAGTACAATGGCTCTCCAATGCACAATGTTTTCTGAATTTTACAGGGGTCCTCAAAATGATTCAAGTTTGTTTTTCATTTCCATTATAGGTCCCGTTTAATTCTCCCTACTCTCAAAATTAGGGCATACATAATTATCCTCAGAGGGCAGACGTGAAATCTGGGGCTCACAGAGGTTAAATGGTTTGTTCAGGGTCAGTCACACATCCACTCAGTAGCAGATCTGGGTTATAACCTAGATTTTCCTGTAGCCTTGTCTAATGTACCTTCTGCTGGCTCCTCTCTCTTTCAGTAACTCTTCACTAGGAACTCCCCATCTGCGAAAACTAACACACTGTAGAAATTATTTGAATTGGAAAGAAAATACAAGGATAGCAGAACAATAGCACATGTGGTTTGGAGACGAATGGAGTGATGATACTGGATTTTACATTTTTCTACCAATCATCCAGCAAATCCCAGTATCTAATGTGTCACCCAGCCAGGTGTGTAAGGCGCTGCTACTGGAAGAGAAATGAGAGGAGTAGGAGTGGTCTCTGCCCTCAAAGTCTAGTGCAGTAAAAGGACAGTGTTTACACAGAGTGTAAGTGTGAAGATGAGGATTTTAAGATTATATTAGGAGAACCTGGCATAGGCATCTTTAGACCAACTGGAGGACCGGAAAGAAACCAGGATGAGGCTGCCCAAGTAAACTGAACCTGAGCTGAAATGGATAAGCATCCTGGAGTTTCTAATATATGCCTAGCCGTCCTTACCCTGTCACAACCCAACAATCCTAGCTATGGACTTCCCTTTTTGTAAATATAGAAACTAAGGAATGGGGGCTCAGTCCATTTCTAAAGCATGTAATCTTCCAGCACATCCTCATGCTTCTCGGAGACACTTCACTGCTAAGTCTGCTGGTTTCCTGCTTTATAAGGCACTAGGGGCACCCTAGGCAAATGGACTGTAACCCATAATGTGCACATAAACAAAGAAGGTGGATATTTGCAGAAAATTGAGAGGATTTGGGTGAAATATCCTAGAGAACCATAAATGCCATGTAATAAAATGGGAACTTGCATTACTGAGATGATCCAAAGCCACTTGGTTGAAATAGGAGCTGTTATCAGATTTCTATTTTAGATACTTTCTATTAATATATCTGTGGAGATTAAGGTAGGGCAATACTGCAGTTTAAAAAGTACTGAAGAGGGTATTGCAGGAAGCAAAACAATGTGTGTAACCAGGACACACAGAACAGGAATGGAAAAGTTGGGATAAAAGTAGAATTGCAGGTATATTTGCATGATAAAAAATGGCAGAGTTTGATGAGTGATTCAGCTTCTGTGATGGAAAGTGGAGTGTGTGATAACTTCCAGAATTCTATCAAGGGCACTTAGTGGTTATGACAGGAAGAGGGAGATAGTGATGAAAGTTTGGAACAAGTTATATTCGGGATGCTTGTGAACATTTGGGATCAGTAAGAGATTGATACGAATCTCTGAATGAAGAAAAGTCAGAGAAAAAGATGGAGATGTGGGTATTACTAACCATGACACGATGCCTAAGTGCACGACGTGGGTGAGGATACTCGGAAGAATATAAAATTGTGGAGCCCCACGAATTCATCATGAAAGCTTGGAATGCTTGTGAAGGACATGGGAGGATAAAGGAATCTCTGAGAAAGATGAGGGAATAAGTCCAGGAGACTGATCGTTTAGAAAGAAGGAGGAGAAAGACATTAAACTCCGCAGCCAGGAAATTCAGGAAGATAAGCACAGGAAGGTTTCCTGGGAATGGGGCAGCATGGACGTTACTGTGGAGTGTGAACAGGGCAGCTTTACTAACAGAGTGTGGGTCACAGACAGAAGCCAGGTTACAGAAGGCACGAGAGTAAATGGAAAGTAAGAAAATAAGGAAACCAGTATAAAGGGCCCTGATAGGAAATTCAGCTGGGGAAGTGACGGGATGGGGCGGAAGCAGATTAGAGTGCTATGCAGATAGCAGTGGAAGGGTTTAAAATGGGAAAGACTGGAACTTGTTTGCACACAGAGGAGATTGTGGAGAGGGAGAACATGAATAATAAAACACAAATCTGTAAGAGAAAATGATGAGAGATGGCAGTGGAAGACATGAATCAGGAGCTGAGGAAGAGGCTTCACTTGGAATTGAAGGGAGCAACTACTAGTCTTTCTTTTCAGCTTCGACCTCTGCTCAATGAAAGAGGCAGCTAGCACTTCTTCCTGTGTTTGTTCCAGAACATACTTTGGCACTGACCCTACCAGAATTCTTTGAAATTGCTCTTCACTTAAAAGGACTACCATCAGATTTGGCAAAATAACTCCATAGTTCCTCAACTGCGCTGTCTGATTTTGACACCACTTCGCTAAACACGGTGCTTAGCTACTTTCCTCTTGCTAGGAAAAAATACCCAACACCCACAACTTAAGGATGGAGAGGTTTATTTTGGTTCATAGTTTGTAGAGATGTCTGTCCAGAGTGAGCTGTTTCCAGGGTGGGGCGCACCACAGAAGAGATATAACTCATGACAGAGCAGTCAAGAAGCAGAGGAAGATGGATCAAGGTAGGAGAAAGGGAGATGAACCTTCCAGGCCCTCCCTCCAGGGCCCCACCTCCTCTGACCAGGTAACACCTCCCAGTGTCATTCTGCTATACACTCATCAGCGGATTAATCTGGCCTACCCTTCTCATTGCTGTCATTCACAGAGAAAGTTCTAACACACAACAGGCAGATATTGATCACAGAACCCGATGCTAGGCTAATAGGTTATTGTTTGCATAATGAAAGGTAGACCTGTGTATCATTTAATTGCCTCATATATTTCTAACTTATTTAAAATCTATGCAATGTTTTAATAAAAATCATGTTCAGCATCTGAATGCCAACATATTACTAGGTATTGATATACAACACATATGTATACCTTCATGCTATATTTCATTTTTTCCAGTAAAGTGATTAAGTAATACAAATTGTATATTTTTTCATGGTATAATTTCATCTGTACTTGTAAAACAATTATTTCTACCTTAGAGAACACTTAGGCACAGATCCTCTACTTTGCAAAGGATTCTGGTTACAAAACCCAAAGGGAAGTAAGGAAAACCATTTTTGTTCTCTTAAACATTCTTCAATCATTCATATTAATTGGGTACATAAATCTAAGAGTACAAGATATCATTGAAAGGAATGAAGTATTTTAAAGAATGATGACTTAAATTTTTAAATGTAAAGATTTTGCATATATGTTGTATCTTACAGTGATGCTAGCAAAGAAAATAATCTCAGATGGAAGGCAAAGTCCTGCTGTAGCTGTGCTTATGTTTCTTCCAGGGAGGCATCATTTACTCAGAGGGATGGTCTGAAAGCCACAGGTTTCTCTCATTATTAGCAGACAGAAGGAAATGTTTGTCAGTCACATTTCACCACTTCCACCATGAAAATTATTTGTCTTATGGGCAAATGCCCTGTGTGACTTTTATTATATCACGCTCAGCTGTATTTAATGAGACAGTTGAACAAGTACAGCCTGTCCAGGTTGGATAGAAACGTCTTGTTTGCAGGGCAGTAAGTATTCCTGCTCTAGGAACAGAGGAAAGCACTTGGTACTGTTGCCTATATGGTTACCGTTTTCAACCCTACTTAGAGTAGAATCGTTAGCATATAAACTCTTTCTTTTTTTGAGACAAGGTCTCTTTCTATAGTGCAGGCTGGCCTTAAACTCATGATGTAGCTTAGGCTGGCCTCAGACTCACAGTGACCCTCCTACCTCAGCCTCCCAAATGGTGGGATTACAGGCATGCTCCATCATGCCTGGTGCTAGCATATGAATTCTTAAGTCACTTCACAAGGCGATGACAGTGCAGTTCCCTGAGCTACTCCTGTTAGTGTTGTAGGAATTGTCTACTTTATATATACTAGGTACCACACTAACAGAGAATGAGTGAGTGAGTGAGTGAGTGAGTGAGTGAGTGAATGGGCTCAAGTCAAAAGAATATGTCAACAGTCACTGAGCAGAGTTGTGCACAAGATAATTAAGGAGCTTAGATTTTGTGTACATGAAGGTTAAAATATATTTTTACAAACACTCATCTAGTATCTTTATTGTTCTAGGACAGTAACCATTTTTAGAGTGAGTTATACTGTGTGTGTTTGTGTGTGCACGCTGGAGATCAAACAAGCTAAGTGCATGCTTTAATATCAAGCTACATCTACACCCTAGGCCCTAGATAACTTATCTACAAAGCTACCATTCATGCAGTGAACCTGACAAACCATGGTGATAACACCATGAATTGCATATTCCAGTACTCAAAGCTAATTCTCTATCTCATGTTTGACTTCAGGTAAGAGTAGAATTTGGGGTAGTAAGAAGGAACTCAACCAGAGTAATTTCATTTCATAAAGCTGGGGCATTGTCATTATTTAAGAGTTAGTTGACATAAACGTTATCCAGAAGCAATTGGGTAAAGAACTCTGGGCTAACACAGAAGTCCGCAGTTTATGTATAGGCTGCCACCATAAAAGTATGTTACCTCAAGTCATTTAGTTTTTTGGACCTCAGTTTCATGTGTAAAATGTGGGAATCAGAACAAGAATGTTCAATATTCTGTCTACTCTAACCTCTTTAATTTAAAGTGTTGACAATTGAATGGTTCATTTCATGGCTAACTTTACCCTAAGAACCTAGATGATGACCTGAACTTTCTGAAAGTACCTGCACCTATTTCCCACCTTTGTTAACTGGATATTTTGCTGATACCAAGAATCTTTTCTTATCCTAAATATCTATAAATTTTGTTACCCAACTATAAAATTTTAGCATACACTTTTCACCTTCACAGGTAAAATTATAGGAAAGCAAGATAATGTTAGGACATCAATGTAAATAATTATTTTGTGATGCCAGGAAGTATGAGCATAGAAGACCATTTTTTTTTCATGTAAGGAGGAAATCTGACCACTTTAAGATGCCAACTGGCCTGAAATTGAGAATCCAGGAAACCAGTTATTCATACTTTTAGCAAATATTTACTGGAAAGAATACTGTCCAGTAAAATCACAACCATAGAAACTTATGTACAGTTTCTCTTCTCTTCACTACACTTACCTTGGGGCAAAGCTGGAATTCCAGCCCCAGAGCTCCTTCCTCTTGCCCAATCAAAATTAGTAGCATCGTTGCCCTGCTTTAAAAATTAATATTCCCTCCAGAAGAAATCCAGCCTCCATGAGAAGCCTCATTACCTTTCAGGACATAATTCTCCTGGCCTTTATTGAGCATGAAATTGCATCAAATTAGAAATCCAGCCATCTAGACCAAAGTAGATTTCAAAAACAATAACTTTGTAGGTGAAAAAATGTTACATCTGTAAAATATCGGACCACAAGTTCACTGTTTCCGTTGTTGTTGCTGACTAGTGCATGCTTACAGTAAGTGCAGTTTACCATCTTGGCGAGTGGGTCCACGTACATAATATAGCTTGAGTCTATTTTTAATCCTCTTCCTATTCCTTCCCAATGAGCACAGTTTTTAGAGATAGTGGAAATAAGAATGACTAGGGTCCCTGAAAGAATGAAAATTCAATATTTGTTGAATATTTAGTAGATGATGACAACAATTCTAAGCATTTTGCACATATATGGAAATTCATTTAAACCTCATAATACCTCTATGATATACATACTGCCATTAGTATCATTTTATAGATGGGGAAACTGAGTACAGAGCCATTAAACAACTTGCTCAAGGTCACACAGTTAATCTTTAGTAAAACTATACTTTTGAATTTAGGCAATTTGACTTCAGTACACTATTAAGTAAAGTTCTTTGCGTGGTAAATCTTGGCTAAAAAACTGGCATAACGTCTAGGAAAATTTCAAGGTCCACTGAGAAGAACAAGAAGCCCTCTGGACTACATTAGTATAACGCTTGATCATGTCACTTCCAGGCATCAAGCTTTAAAGCTAGAGAAATGTCATCTGAGAAGTTATCATGTACCTAGGTCATCTTGTTTTTCAGTTTTAAGAAATTACAAACTCTTACTCAAGGCTATTGTTCATGGTGTTTCATTAGTTAAGGTAAAGACTTCTACACTGACTGTACAAACAGGGTAACAGGAGACCTACTTAAGGACACGCACTATAAAATATGCAAAGTTTCTTTTTCTTTCCCCTGAAAATAAATTTAATGTATCACCTCTCAGCTCCCATCTTCACAGAATACTAAGCACTTTAATAACTTTGTGAAAATGTACTGTTAAGAACAAAACAGCTTTGCCAATAAAAATAGGCTGCCAATTCTTGATTACTCTATAATGGAGCTTCCCACCAATAGCACTAAGTCAGTTGCAATGAGATTCTCGGTTCCACACCCAAAAGAATTTCTTCCTGTAATTTATCAGTACCGTGTCAACCTACACCCTAGACAAAATGGTTTTACATATTATTTAGACCCAATTTTTTTGCCTAATTATTTCACTGAAAACAAATGTTACTGATTCATGTATGTGAAAACAATTGATTCTTGTCTATGGCCCATGCCACCCTGAATGTGCCTAATCTCGTCTGAAAATAAATTGTTCTGCATATCACATTTAAAGGTAAGAGATCAGAGAAGAAAACAAGTATTCAGACTACCTCATTAAATGTATGATCTTCAATAGTGTTAACCAGCAGGAAAAATAACCCCTTAGTAGATTATGAGCCCTGAGAGCTGGGACAGGAGCTTGGATGTCTTTGGCAGGAAGTGAAAAATTTTAAAGGAGCAGAGTAATGCTGCTACCTTTGACTGGACAAGGGGACAGAGCCGAGACACTGGAATGTCTGCTCCCTCTTTTCTTTGGGAAAGGCAGTTTTGTACCGCTACTCCGATTTATTTTCTCGACAGCACTTTAGGAGCAATTCATAAAATCAAAAGTGAGCCGAGCATATGTTAAATCCCAGTAAAAACAAAAGCAAAAAGTCATAAAATAGAAATAGATCAGATTTTAAATAGAAGATAAAAGGCTGGAGCCAATGAGCTGAAAGGTTACAATTTTTCAACATAAAAAAAAAGGTTAAGACAAAAAGCCAAAACCCATGAGATGGAACATTTAAAATAATTGTGTAAATTTGATCAAGGGTCAAGCACAAAAGCTGGGCATGAGGAAAAGAAAACAGTAAGGAAAATTCCACTTCTAAAATGAAAAGGCAGAAAGCAGCTCAAAGAATAGGAAACAACGGAGAACCAGGAGGAGGAGGAGGAAGGAGGAAGGAGAAGCAAAGGACGTGCAGGAAGTGGATGGGCCGGGATGGAGAGCTTCCCGAGCTTCCACACCATTGTCCAGAGCCTTGTACTTCCCTCGGACCGGAAACGCTAAGGTCTCCTTGTGGCCGCAACCACACCACAGCTAGGACTCTGAGGACAAGGAAGTCCTCTTCCAAGCGGGCTACAGAAGCTTTCCCAGTCTCTGCTCTGCACATCCGTTAGCCCACTTGCCTGGATGCGAGTTAACCTCAGGGCATTTATGTCTCACATCCACTTCCTGTTGCCTGTGTGAATTTGTGCACGTTTCTCAAACTCTCAGAGCCCCAATATGTTTTCTGAGTTGTACAAGTGATGAAAGTACTAATAATAGCAACTCAGCTCGGTCTCATGAATTGTATCTTACTACTTTATTCCTAGAAAGAGTCTATGCCAAGCACTAAGCAGTTTCCAGGTCTCACTTAACCCTCGTGCCCACCTATGGGGCCTTCTTCAGTCCTGTGTTGTTATGGATACCCAAGACTTAACTCAGATATGTTCGGAGCATTTCCAGCCAGAAACTAACAGAGAATATCTGTCACCAGTGGTCTCTGTGTGTGATTCTCACGAGCATCACATTGTAGTCTTCTACCAAGAGACACTGAGAAGCTGAGAAGAAAGGATAAGCTAAAGAGAGCGGATTAATTTTCCCGAATAAAGGGAGGCTTAGACCTTATGTAGGCTATCAGCACACTGACTTAACGGTATTCCCTTTTCAACATTTCAGACTCTACAACGTATGCACATTTTCTGTTTAATGCATTTGATACAGACCACAATGGAGCTGTGAGTTTCGAGGTAAGTTCTGTACTCTTTTTATTTCACTTGGCTTAAGACACTCTGAAAGGCATTTTAGTCTTTTTGTGGAAAAATCAGCGTTGGTGATTTGATCCTTTTTAAGCAGAAGAAAAAAGCCCAAGAATACTTTCTCTCATTGAATTTCCAAGAAGCTGTTCTTATATCTGAAAAGAACTACAAATTGCAACTTACTTGGTTTATTTTCTAGTAGTTTTTAATCTGTTCATCTGAGGCTTTCTTCAACTATATGAGAACAATCTCAGAAGCAAATGATTGAACTAACACTCACTGACTCCTGTTATGGGCCAGTCATTGCGGTAGGCCTTGGGCATACAGAGATAATACAGTCACAGCCCTGCTGTGGAAGCTCCAGAGAGTGGTGAAGGCAGGCAAGAAATTTAATATAAAAATATACTATATTCATCAGCCTGACATATATACAAGGACATTTCTTCTTAAATTATAAACTTGGAGTTATCTATAGAGAAAACATGTAAATTTGTTCATGAAATAGTACATATGAGCACTTAGTAAGATGAAGTACTTCCTGGATAGTTAGATAGCCTATTTATGTATAATGAAACAGGTTTCTTATGTGTGTGTGTGTGTGTGTGTATATATATATATATATATATATATATATGTGTGTGTGTGTGTGTGTGTGTGTGTGTGTGTGTGTGTGTGTATATATATATATATATATATATATATATATATATATTTGTTGGGGGGAATTATTCACATGACTCATACGGTACCTAGCAGGTCACAAGTAGTAATATATTTAATCTAAGTGTTAGGAGAATAAGCCAAACACTAACTGTGAAAAGCTGTGAAGACTGGCACTTTTTATTTTTGTTAAAAGTATGGTTACAGTGTGTATCTCACCTATTTGCTTATATTCTAAATGTCTGTGTTTCAACTCTGGGAAGTAATTCTGTCCATTGTTGTACTTTGTAATTTTGTTTTTGGATGAATGGATGGATGGATGGATGGATGGATGGAGTAGAAATACGGTAACGAGAGATTTTTGGAGGCTGCAGCTTTTACATGGGCAGAAATTTCAGTTATGTATTGGGACCCAGCAAGGAGAAAGTACTGGTAGCCAAAGGATGAACCCTGAAGGAAATAGCAGAATCTCTTGCCGATAATAAAGGCCAGAATAGGAAGCACTAGGAAGATGCGGCAGAGGCCCAGCAGAGCATACCAGGCCTGGCAAGGAAGAGTCTGCATTGGGAAAGCATCAGGAAGATTGGTCACTGATGCAAGAGTCAGGAGGGAAGGTCTGGGAAGCAGGCAGAGGCCAGGACTTGACACGAAGCAAACAGGAGGTTGGACCACCTTGTGGGAGATAAGGAATTCCAAGGAAATGTCAGCGGGTTTGACCATATATTTGAGTTATGTTCCTGAAAACACGGAGTCATGTAGCAGGTATTTACTCTGAAACTCCAGACAAGAACTGATAAATGCTGAACTGTGGTAAAGGCTTTGGAGCCACATGCAAAAGGCAGTTCAAGTGAACTCTGTAGAACTATAAAAGTCTGTCATGTTCAGGAGGGGACAGATTAAATTGTTCTGCTCTCTGGGTACAAGAGCTGTGTGAAAGAACAAACATGGAGGCTCTTGAGATTTCATCCGCTCAGGGGTCCCAGGGTGTCCAATGTCTGGGCACCGCGAAGTAGCATAGTGCCCCATCCTCTGCCCTCCAGCACAGGGAACGGAGAGACCTAAAGATGATGTCATCTTGCACAACATGACTAAGTTATCACTGAGGAGACAAGGGTGGGGGCGGGCCATAGCTGAGGTGGTCTGAACTGAGAAGTCAGGCCAGGGTGGGTGGGTTTATTCTAGAGCAGAAAGCAGCTGTCAGTGGGGCAGAGGGAACATGGGTGCTCTAATACCACTTTCCTGTAATGCTTCTCCCTTGGTGGCATCTTATACCAGCCTAGGAGAACTTCCCATTAGTATTCATTGCACTTCACCCACAAGATTAATTCCGGCACACCCTCAATTTAGTTATAATCTAGAAGTCAGAGTTCTACTTCACCTAATTAAAGCATAAAAGCACTTAGAGCTAGTTGAGGAAGATAAGAAAGGCAAAAACTACTAGTGATTTCATTGCTTGAAATAACTTATGTGCCACAAACATACCATTAATTTCCCATAGTACCTTATATTCAATTTGCATATAAATTGAGTCTGATGTTAATAATGTGGGATTATGC
>PVLD010006201.1:0-103133 GCA_004027595.1 Dinomys branickii
AGGAGTACAGTTATTATCACAGGGAAGATGAATGATTGAGTGGTAGGGCAACGGAGATGAGGGAGGAGAAAAATTGAATGATCAAATGGGCCATCATCTGTGTAACTGAGTAACAAAGGTGAAGGTAACATTATGTAGGACAGCATCCAGAGCTAATTCCCTTCTATGTTCTCTATAATTCTGTATTTCCTCAATCGTTCTTGTATTAACAGAAGTGAAGATAACTTTATATTATACAGCATCCAGTGCAAATTCCCTACTATCTTCTCTATAATTTGGTATTTCCTTTAATGTTTTTGTGTTAACTAATGTGAAGATAACTATGTAATACAACATCCAATGCTAATTCCCTACTATATTCTGTATAACTTTGTATTTTCTGTATTGTTTATGGCTTTTCTCGTTCATATGTCTCCATTCTTTTGTCTTTAAAATAAAATTTAAAAAAAGAAAGAACAGATGGCATGAGGGAAAGGAGAAAAGGAAGAAAGGGGCAAATATGTATGTATGTATGTATGTATGTACATATGTGCAGGATGGCTAACATGGTTCTACTGTTGTCTTATGTCACTTTATGGTAAGGAATAGTTGATGATTGGTTGTTTGATCAATCTTGTATGTCTATATGTGTTTTCCTGAGCATACACTTTGAAGTTATCCATATGTAATACAACAACCATTGTTAATTCCCTGTCACTTTGTCTATAATTCAATTTTGATTGTACTGTTCTTGTGCTACTTTGTGTCTCTTTGTTAATGTTTTCCTCTTTTTCTGTTGTTGTTCTTTTTCTTTTATACTTTAAAAAATAAAAATAAAAAAATAAAAATAAAAGAAATAGGACAAGTGGGTAGAATTTAAATACAGACAGATCCAGTTCCACATAAGGCTTTGACTATAGACAGGCCTATTCTAAGATGGCATAAGCTTTCTCCTAAAGTGGTCAGCTCAACACTACAGGTAATCAACCTACTGGGGATGTCACAAAACAGAGCTCCTGTGAGTACAGCCCACTTAGATCAGCTTGGTGGTAATGTTAAAGGGGCTATTTGCCCATGACTGACTCTGAGTGTGGGCCCAAGAAGCTTCCATGTTAAAGCCCTGGATGACTCTGCTATAGGATTCTGATTCACAAATGTATTTTTGAGAATTTCTGCTCTTGAAGCATATTAGATGGAATTTGTTTCATTGCATTTCTGAAATTCTGATTTCATCATTCCATGAAATCTACCTTCCCTGAGCATTTGCATTGCTTAGAGGGGACCCTAAAGACAAATTATTATTAGTTTTTGAACCAAGAATCAATCTCAGGATCTTGTACTTGCCAGGAAGACACATTATTTTTAAGTCATAAAGCCATAAATCCATAATGGAAGACAGTTGACAGAGAATATACATGCAGGCAGATCTCAAAGGCAGCTGTTAACCCTCCCTGTTCCTATACCTGAATTCATAGCCCTAAGGTAAAAGATTCCTGGCTACTTAAGACTCAGTGGTCCCATCCAATTTCATCTCAGTTTCCTTGTATCCATGGCATGAACATCTCCATCATAACAAGAACCAAGAACAAGAACAAAGAAAAAGACTCACTGCTAAAGGATGACTTGCTTTCTCTGCGGGTCTGGTCGATGCTTTCAGGGCCCTCTCAAAGTTTGTTATACGCTCTGTCTTTCCTGTATTCAGCCCTGGAATGAACAAAGTGGTGGTGCAAATGCTCTCAAGTGCCACCATCACATCTGTGACTTATATTTCCAGCCAAAGCTGGGGACTCAACCCAAAACCTTACCCTCTTCTTTTACCCCCTGCCTTTGATGTCCATACCATCTTTAGGACATGCTTTCCATAAACTGTGGACACATTCTATGCCAGCCTTAAGAATGTCACCTCTTCCAATCCAGTATTGCAACTGGCAGGAAATAATCACTTACACTTTCAAGGATGTCTTGAAAATGATATCAAACAGTAATACAGTTAACAGAATACCTTTAGCTAACATGTACATAGTATTAGCTTCATTCTTAAAATGCTAGTCATAAATTAATTTAACGCTCACAGGACCCATGACCTAGGTACTAAGGTTATTTTGAGTTTGTGGGCAAAGACACAGAGACTAATAGGTAAAGAAGGAGCCTTAGGAGAAGCCCAGTGTTCAGTGAAATATCACTTGGCTGCCAAGATCCCTTCCTGGCTTTCAATATATAAGCAAAACTCAATTTTCACAAAGTGGGTGAGGAAGTTGGAAAGAGGTTCAAGATGAAGGAGATAATCAGAGTCTAACAAGTTCAAACTTGCTAAAGGTCAGGATGTCTAGAACAAAGCCTGGTCACAGGCTTATCTCACCCAGTAACAAGACTCCCCCCTTAAACGCCCAAGCCAGCAATGTGGGATTGTGTAACTAGGAAGCTGACTACAGACAGGGACAGCGAGGAACTGGGACAGCTCCCGGGCTGATACGCTTCAAAGGTTCCCTTAATCCTCACTCTGAGAGACAGGTAGTACTACTGGCTTCTTCACCACATGCACACAGTCTCAGAATGGTAATAAGTTAGTATTTAGAATGTTTTCTAAAGTTTGAGTCCTTATCAGGGTCATATTCTCCTTTAAATGCTTCCACTAAATTAAGAGATCCACATGATATCACAAGATGAGTGAGACAGATGTTACTATTTCCACCTCATGGGTCTGGAAACTGAGGCTCAAGAAAGGACTAAGGCAAAAAGTCATGGTTCCCCACTCCCAAGCCGCCATGAGGCCCTAGCGCCACAGATTGAAGACAGACCTTACCTGGCCGGCAGCACAGCGCTAAGCCTTTTTAAGCCTCAGAGCGTCCCCTCTCATACCGTAATTGTCATCACTGCAACTGTCACGAAAGAGTGACTGCTCTGGCCAGGCATTGTGCCAAGCATGTATGTGCATCACCTTACTCAGTCATGTGAAGCAGGTGCTACCCCATTTTACAGATAATAAAGCCAAGGTTCAAAGAGAGTGGACACGCAGGTCCCACAGCCAGGAAGAGGTGGAGCCAGCACCATGTTCTCTGGCTTGAGCCCACCCTCACCCATTTTGCTGGTCTGCCTTGGAAGGCAAAATGACCAGGGAAAGCCTTGCAAGCTGCAGATGTCAAATTTGCCACTAACAGCTGATGACCTAACTATACTAGATGGCAATGGCCCCTCACCCCAATCCCATTTGAATGGCTATCTCAACCCTGAAGATGTGGAAGAACCAAGGACCTCCCAGTAGTATGTCCAGCCCTAACCCAAATGTCCAAGTGGTGAAAGTAACATAAAGCTCCAGCAACGCTTGCTGTGGTTCGTTGGTGCTGGTTTGCTAGTTTCCCTCTCCTCTTACTTCAGGTCTTAACATCTCTCTTGCTTTCTACCTTTAGTAAATCCTGCCCTGGTTTTCTTTCTAAGGCTTCCTTTTTCTAAATTTAAATTTATTGGTAAAATGTAGGCATGCATCACGACCACATTTGGCGCCAGTTTGTAGGTAGCATCTCAATCAACTTGACTGAGCCACAACACAGGTGTTCTATCTTCTCACAGCCTATGTTTTAGGTAGTCACAGCAGGCAGACTACAATATGCTTTCACCCAAAGGACTCTTTAGAGACCCTAATATCAAAAACGGGATTAAATAACCCTAAGCTATTGCAGGCTGATCAGGGCTGCAATCTCCCAAGTGAGTGGACGGCGAAGGCTTAAAGAAATGAAGAGACAATGGAAATGATTTTAGGGCTCTGGGAGCAACTAACTCTCTTCCAGCTTATTTTCTGAGTTTAGCCCAAACTTCTCTGGGCAGCCCATATTTATTTGGTTTTCAAACAAAGGAAGAGGAGACCCAAGAAAACACGGGAATCTCACATGACCTTGGGAGCACTTTCCAAGTAGTAAATTACGTCAATCAGGAGAACTACCATATCTTTCGGTTGGTATTTATTGTAGGAGTGTGGAGCCTGCAGCTGCAGTCTCCTATGGCTAATTGGTTGGAGCCAGACGCCCTCAGCTGCGGTCTTATCTTGTCAGAAAGTTGTCTGAGCTTCAGACAACTTACAAGTAAATGTGGAAAGCCAACTGGTTAATATTAAATCCTGCTCAGAGCCACTTCGTAGTGGTCCCCAGCACCCTATCCTCTACTGGGGAAAAGCAGCTTACTTTTCACATTCAGTCAGAGTATGCTGGCAAGTCCTAAGTCACAGCTCCTTCATAGGTAACAAACTGTTCCATTATCCTCTCTGTACTGGCTGCCTCTACCCCTCGACTTGTCCAAGTTTATCCTCTACCCTGTGGGGCAAGACTGGCAGTGCTTAAGTTATTTCTCTACTGCTCCCTGATACACCAGGTCAGAATTAGCCAGTTGGCTCAGCATCTATTTGAGCTGAGTATGCAAGCCCCTTGGCCCAGTTTCACTTCTTTGGCTGAGAACTACGAAGCAGTTAGGCTGACTCTACTTCACCACTCTGTGTGACCTTAGGCTAATACCTTAACTGCTGCAGGCCACAAGTGTTCTCACCTGCTCACTAAGGTAAGCTTAGTTTGGGCTCTGTAAGACTGTTGTAAAGATTAATAGGATAATGTACTTAGCATGGTGATATGGTATATAGTAACTAATCAATTAATATTAGCTATTATCATGACATAGGCCCAATGGTACATGCCTGTAATCCCAACATTCAGAGAGGCTAAGGTAGAAGTATCACAAGTTAGAGCCAACTCCGGGCAATTTAGTGAGATCTGGTCTCAAAATTATTCTTCAAAATATTTTAAAAGAGCTGGGATGTAAAAGCTCTGGGTTCAACTCCTAGTTCTGCATTGATTGAAAGAGTTTGGAAGTGTCCCTAACACAAATCCCATGAGGCAGAGGCTGAGCCAAAGGCCAAGCCAAAATTAAACCCCAGCTGTCCTGGGTGGCTATCAAAGCTTGTTTATACATGGCCTTTATTTACTTTGCAAAGGATATGTCATCTTAATACAGGACATGGCAATTCTGTCAGCATCTCTCCCGCTGATTCAATGCGTTTCAATAAAGAATGATGGGTCAGAAGCCCTTAGGAAGCTTTCTCAAACCTGTCCTGTACCCGCCTCACCCCACCTCTGCTGCTGAAGCACCTGCCTCCTGAGAGGGGCATAATGGCCTACTTGCTGCCATTTCTGCTTCCTAGAGCCCGTGAGAGGGATATTCAAACAGGTAACAGGACCCGCTGGTCTTTGTTCAATCCTTCCAGGAAGTTGGCTCCCTTGGCCCAAAGTCCTCTTTTCACTGAAAAAGTCATTGAGAGACTGTAGATTCCCATGCAAAACAGAGGTTTTATGCACCCTTTCACAGATGTCTTATACACCTTTTCACCAACTTTTCCCTAGTGGCAAAATTAAAGTATGACTTCCCACTCAGGATACTGATCTCAAGGCAACCCACCAATAGTCAGGCTTCTTTTCCTTGGGCTCACCAGTGAGGTGTTTGTGTGCCTGCACCTAGTCCTACTCACTTTATCGCATGTGTTCATCAGAGCCAAGATCCTCAATCACCATGGGGACCTCTAGCTGCCCTTTTAAAACCACACCCCCCGACCCAACAACTATTATTCTGTTCTTCAGCTATATAATTTTGTCATGTATTGGTACGTAAATGTAATTATACCATATGTAATCTTTTGGCATGGGATTTTTCACCCCATGTAATTCCCTCAAAATTCACCCAAGTTCTTGCACACAGCCGTAGTTTGTCCTTTTTCATTGCCAACAGCAATCTGTGGTGGGCCACAGATGGTTCAGCCATTCACTCCGTGAGGACATCTGTGTCGCTCCCGTTTGGGGCTATCTCAGAGCTGCCATGCACACTCATGTCCTCCTCTCTCGTTTCTGACAACTAATCAATGCAGAAAGCTCCTCCTCTGCGAAGGTCTTCACCCTGCTGTGGCGAACACGACTTGTCACGACACCATCATTTCTACACCAGTCTAGAAGCTCTCGATGATCCATCCAGATGCTTCCATGCAGATACTATCACTAGACAGCAGCTGTAAGCCTTTCCTCTTAGAGAAATAAAGAAGAGCTAGAATGAGGCTGCCATCCACAGAAGGAAAGGTTGAAAAAGCCACTTAACCCTCTGTTATGGTTGATACATTGTGTAAACTTGGGGAGCCCCTTGGCTATGACTCAGCAGGAAGCCAGGGTGCTTACTTTGTACGCATCCTGAGAAGAGGAGGACATGGAGATTTATGGGAGTGCTACAGCCCCCCAGGTGGGGGTAGCCTGTTTACAATGTAAGGGAGGGAAAGAGGCTGCTTGCGGCCATTCCTCCCTTTTGCTCGTTTTTGCTGTGTTCTGCCGCCATGAACATTTGCCCTCTGCCATGTGCCACTCTGCCTCTGAGATGACCAAGTATGGACTGAAACCTCCACAAAACTGTAAGCTAAATAAACCTTCCCTTCCTTCATTTTGGGCGTTGGGTATTTTGTCTCAGCAATGAGAAAAACGTAACCAAGACATCCTCTAAATGTCTCATCAGCATCATCATAAAAAAGCTAATACTTGAAGTTTCTTGACCAACAGCTTACAGTAGCAGTGCAATGTAATGGTTAAAACCAGGAACTCTACTACCCAGCTGTCTGCATTTGCGTACTGGCCCCACCTCTTGTGGCTGTGTCACCTTGGGGAAGTTAGTTTAACTTCTTTTCTCTGCGCCTCAGTTTTTTCTATCTGCAAGTGAGCATGTTACTAGTACCCATCAATTAATAGTACCTATGAGGATTAAATACATGTAATTAATCATGTAATACATGTTCAGAACAAAATCTGGCAGAGTGCCCATTAAACATCAGCTCACGCTGCTGTGTGGCAAGCATGCCTCTATGCACTTTACAGACTATTTAAGCCGTGACTATGATATGTTATGTTTGAATGTATAGATTGTGAAATTGAATTTAATGGAGTACGTCACTTGCTCATGTCACAGGGGTGGGGAAAGTGAGGGGCTGACATTCACTTACAAACCTGTCATTGCCATAAACTGGGGTCGCATTGCCCTGCCTCCCAGAGCAGCTGTGAGGATGACACTGCCTCCCAGAGCAGCTGTGAGGATGACAGGAAAGTGTGCGTTCTGCGGCATTTAGTATTCAAATGGCTCCATACATAGTAGTTCCTCTTTTAGCTACTGGTAGTTGATGAAAAGTAGATGAATCTGTAGTTCTATACACAGCAGAAATTGGTCCCTTACGATACAGAGCACCAAACAGAAGCAGCAATTTGGGGTACTGATGAATGCATCTGCAAACGTGTTGTGCTGACCCAACTACGATCACACCAGATCTGGGACAAGCCCTGCCCTCAGCCACAGCTCACTGCAACACAGGCTGCCTCACTGTCCTTCCTCACAGAGTGCACGCTCAGCTGCAAGGCGAGAACATTCGGCCAAAGGCCGCTGTGTGAGCTCCTCTCCAAGGACAGGAACCTCAGCTTCTGTGTTTTGTTCCTCCAGCGCCTGGGAGGTTGCAGCCTCTCCATGAATATGCAGACCTAGGGGTGATTTTCCTGTAATGCAGAGGCCCTGGCTGGGAATCACAAAACCTGACCCACGCTGGGCGTGGTGGTGCACGCCTGTAATCCCAGCACTCAGGAGGCTGAGGCAGGAAGATGATTGAGAGTTCGAGACCAGCCTGGGCTACAAAGTGAGCTCAAGGCCAGAGCCTGAGCTGCACAGCGAGACCCTGTCTCAGAAAGACCAAAAAAATCTGATCCTGAGAGCAGCTATGTGACCTCAGGGAGTCACTTCCTGTGGAACCAAGACTTGTGACCACATGCACTGCAGAGTGCCTTGCAGCTGTGTTCTCCACTGGCAGAGCACCAAGCCGTCCTTTGTCCTTTACTTCCTTCCCTCCTTCTTCTCTGTTACCCTTCTTTTTCTTTTTTCTTTCAGCCAGCCAACAAATATTTCCTACCATGTGTCAGACAGTACACCAGAAGCTGGGAACTCAGTAGTGAGCAAGAGAAGTGGAGAAAAAGGATACTTAGTGTGTGCTGATTCACTAAATGCCACACACACATACAAACATTACCTAACATGAAACTCTTGTTTCAGCAAACAAGCTGACCCTTGCAGTCTGAATTACCCTCAGGGACAAGTGGGAGAGGTAAAGAAAGATCCAGCTATACTAAACACTCAAGCCCTTCAATTCTGACGATAAACAGCTCCACTATTATGTGAACAATTCAGATTTAAACAGGTTCAGTGAGATTAGCGTGTAGAAGCTCTGTGACAAAACATGTTTATTTCAATTTGCAAATATGCTTTAAAGAGTCAACCATATTGCTGCATTCACAGTCAGCTAGGAAAATGACGTGCACTTTAGAAACAGTTTGAGGGCACAGCAATGGCCAGTGTGCATAGAAAAAGACACATGTGGGGCTGACCGGTAGAAAGAGATGGTGGTGCCTTTCATTTACAATGGTGGGCCAGGCAGAAATATAAATGGTGGCCAAGGGCAACACTGATTAGTTAGGGTGAAGTGATCACAGGAGACTTCCTGTGCTTTGACATCAAAGTGTGCTGGGAGTGTGTTTGGATTTTTTTTTTATTTCCTGATGGACCAACTAGGGGAAGGAATAGCTAGGCATGCAGGCACTGCGGGATTGGGCCAGACAATGTGAGAATGAGCAGGGCTGGGGCCTCCAGGAGAACCTGGAGAAGTGATAGCACTGATGTTGAGCAGCACTAGGTGGGAAGTCACACCAGCAGGAGAGTTTTCAAAACTCCCCTCCGAACGCACCCGAGGGCTTGATGATGTGTTAACCGAGGGGCTCTGCCCTCTCAGAACTTCATTTCTCAGCGCTTCATGTGTAAGCCTTCCATGAAAATGCAAAGCATGTTATATTACAATACAATAAAAGATTTTAATCCTTGGTATTTGTGAAATATCACACTGAAGTGGGTATAATTACATTTTATTTTAAGGAATTTAGAGGAGAAGGGGCAGAGCTCACAAAAGTTACCTCAATCACTAAAAACTGCAAAATTGGAAAACTTCTTTTAAAAAAGAGTGGATACCAAAATAGTTTTTAGTGTTCAAAAAGAACAAAAAAGCTTTAGATCTGAGGGATAAAAGTAGTATTCAAAAGCATGCTAAATAATACAGCAAAACAAAAAGAACAAGAAAAAAATGTATTTCAGAGGTTAAATCCTGTTATAAATAACATCGTTTTTATGAATGTATGACTGACATCATAACACTCAAACAACAAAAGCCCACTAGCAAAAGGGCTTCAGCACTCCTCTGGAGTTCACTACTAAAGAATTTATCCTGCATAGAGATTGTGCAAAAAATGGTAACAAAAAAATAACCCAAAGAGGTTTGGAGTATCTGTGAACCCTAAACTATTTCTCTGACTTGAACTCACTGGCCTTGAAACCAGTTAAGTAGGAGCTGGCTACCACTGAAGCTTATTATCTGGAGTGGGGGAGTTATTTGAAGCCAAAGAGTACTCTGCTATAAATCGCGTGGCTGTAAGTATAATATTCTAGAAAGTTCTACTTATTGCCAAACATCTACTGAGAATTAAAGACAGGACTAAATTTCCTAAGTACTTCCAAGAATTTACGAAGTCAGGGTAATCATTTCAGAGTTTATATATACCTAGTTGTCTTAAAGCCACAGACTGTATTCTAGAAAGGAACACATACATGACAATAATAAGCCAAGCATGTTGTGAATTCTAGAACACCAATTGTTTGTCACTTCCCAACCAACTTTACCCATTAGTTGTAAATTATATACATAACAAAATTATTAGTGTTTTGCAACATATCAAAGTTAAATATGTTTGCTTGAGTGCCCCACAAGTCTTTGTGTAAAGCTACTACTCTTGGACTTTCTCCAAATATTTACTTTTAAATAATTTATTAATCATAACAACTGGAAGGAATAATAGAAGGACCTGAATACTTCAGCCAAATGAAGAAATAAACTTGTATTTTAAACTTGTTCTCCTGCCTGACTTTTTATGTGGCCATTTCTTAACTACCATAAATCCCAGGTAAAAAGCTTTTGTTCTTCAATGTTCTGATAAAGGCTTCTGGACTTGTAGTTCAGGTGTAGGTGATTCAGTTCTGTTCTCGATGAGAGAGATCTCCAACACAGGTAAGAGTAGCTGAAAGGCATCTTGGATATAGGAAGCACTGTTTGATGCCTGTGAAAAAACAAGAAAAAAATCACAATCCCTAGAAAGAAAATACACCAGAAGACAACACAAGAACTGATTAATATCTGAAATCTAACTAAATCTATAGCTTGCCAAATAAAAACGCAGGCCTGATTAATGCAGTAAACTCTATTATAGGGAAGAGAAGGGTCTAGCTCTTAAGATGACATAACAGCATCTGTTAGCATTTTTTTCCAACTTGCCCATCAGAAATCTTAGCTGGTCCTTGGCGTTCTCTCACACTTGGCATTCAAAGCTTATTTATTCCTTGACTGAGTGCATAGATTCTGTCACAGAACTGTAGCCAATTACTGAAAAAGGCTTCAGAAAGCTGTGAGTCCTACATCCATAGGATTTCCAGCCCATTATAACAGCTCTTCTTCCAGGAACTCAATGCAATCAGTGAACAGAAGATAGCAACTTATAAACATTAACAAGAACACTGCTTTCAAAGATGAAACAGTATAGATACACTTCTATCAGGTACAATAGATGTATTTATGAGATGTGTTACAGATTCATTATGCCCAGCATTTGTCAGACTGCATTTATATCTGACAGTCTCTCACCTTTGAGGGTAACAGTTCATTAAGATAAAAATGTATAATCTTGAGGACAAAAATGTTTCAAATCTGTAAGCAAGAATAATCAACTAAAAATAATAGGCAACTCATATCAAGTGAAATTACCTTTTCTGGATTTATCAGTGGCTAGTACTGCTATTTAAAATTCAGTATGGCATTTGATAACTCATATTCCAGCCAAAAGAAACCTCAGAGATCATATAGCTAAATCTCTTATTTTGTGCTTGAAAATAAAATTACCGGTAAGGGTCAATTCCTGAGCTAGAGTAATACAACAATCAGGGGAGGGGCTCGTAACAGCACTGGGCCCTTTCTTTGCAAAGTTATTTCAAGTCTGCCATCTGCTACCTGCTAAATCACCAGCTTGTATTTCTTTAAAAAATTATTTAAAAGATCAAAAAAGTTCCCCCTGACTACTCAAACAAAGCTGTGTAATTACGGAACTAAATGTATTTCCTTAATAGTAATTTGATTCGGTGTTTTGTTTTATTTTGTTTTGTGACAGGGTCTCCTGTTGCAGTTCAGGCTGGCCTTAAACTCACTATGTAGCCCAGGATGTCCTCAAACTTGTGGTGATCCTCCTGCCTCAGTTTTCTGAATGCTGGAATTACATCCATATGCTACGATGCCCAGCCCCTTAATGGTAATTTGAAAATAACATAAAACCAGAAAAGCAATAGCCCAGCAGTTAAAATTTTTTTTCAATTCATATTTAAAACCTAATCAATTTATCTTATCTCTCTAGACTACCATAAGTATGATTTAAACATATCATTACAGTCTATGTTGTCTACACAATTCATTTACAAGACAAAGTTCTTAAATCATGGAATCTAGAAACCATCACATAGGCAGGCACCATAACCCATCATGAGATCTTTCCCAGGGGCTTAACCCACTCCTTAAATCTAACAGAATGAGGAGAATTATGTACACACAGATACATCTTTGACAAGATGTATAAAAATGTAATAGTCTCAAGGACAAGAGTGTCTCAAAAAGTAACGACTTTTGGTAAGGAAATGACAAAAAGTGTTTTGTTTTCCAACACCTCTCTACATAAACCTTAGTCCTTTAGGAAGCAGTACTTGGCTCTTTGTAATTTTCACCCCTTCGTGCTTACCAGCTTGTCTCTAGAAAGTGTTTCATTACTGAGAAGTATCAAGTTGTCAAGGGGTAGTGACTAACTAATGACAACGGATGGCAGCGGTAGCAGACCTATGGCACGCACGCCACAGCGGGTTGTTTGTATCACTGAAACCTCTAAATGGTGCGCCATCACTGCCCTAGGGCTTCTTGAATTTTACTGTACCCCCAGTTTCAACTGCATGCCTTGAAATTAATGAGCAGAGAACATACATAAAATATACACTATTTTGGCCATATCTGTACCAACATGGCTAAACTACTCATTTGGGAGGTCAGAAGTCAAAAATTAAAGATTTAAGAGTTAATAAAAAGGGTCAAAGACTTAAAAACAATTACTGCTAACCTCTAGAAATACTGCCGTGATTAATGGGTTAAGGGTATCTGCCTTTTCTTTGACCTAGAAGAAAGGAAACAGTGTTGTGTCAATAGAGATTTTAAAAAACAATTGGTAGAATACAATCAGACTTTGAAACACACGCAGAGAGCAAAATGTCTTCTTTGGAATATGAAAAATTTTTTATGCCTTTCTGGGCTATCCAAACTGAGTATACAGCTTTATAGTTTTTCATTAACTTTTTAAAATATCATCATTTTGGAAAAGAAGGTAGAAGAGGTATATTTCACCACAAACTTTCTAAAAACTTTAAGACAAAACATATAGATATAGAACATGTGTTTGAAAAAATCTCAATGGTTTTTAAGACAGACTATTTGGAAAGTCTCACGTCATGCAAAAAAATAGTGCAAATTTAATCCTCTCGTGTCAGCACTTTGTATATCACTCACCAGCTTAAAGTATCTTCATGGGACACATTAAAAGATTTTTGCCTCATAAGATGAATTTCAGGAAACCCAGGGGTTGTTTTAAAGAAAATATTAAGAGGGAAAGAGAAGCCAAATCATAGGATTATCCCATATAGGAATAATCTAAATTCAAATTTAAAACATTCAATTTGGACAATGGTCTCAGAACAAATTTAGGACCCCACAGTAACTTTGCTGCCACACTTACACTAATACATTTATTACACAGTTATTTTCATTTGCTTATTAAAATGCCTTTAATTTATCCTAATTCATTATTGACTTTTCAATCATCTTCCATAATTCACACACCTTCAGTACATATTTATAATTTCAATTTTTAAAAAACCTTAAAGCTTTAATACAGCTCTCTCACTGGCTAATAACTATACAAAATGAATGTCAACAGTGCCTAAGAAGCTACTTTTTAAAAAGCATGGTCAAAATTTGTGGTTTTTTTCTTTTATTAAGACCTATATTCCCATTACAGGTCTTACAAAGAGGAATACTGAAGACTTCATAAAAACAGAATAAAAAAGTGATAAAAATCAGACATAAATAAACTGATTCTAAAATTCATATGGAAATGCCTGGTGACCCAAATGGTCAAAATGTTTTTTTAAACAAGAGAACAAAGACGAAGAACTCACATTTTTTTATTCGAAACTTACTATAAAGCTACCATAGTTAATACAATATTGTACTTATATAACAGTACTTGACTATAGGTCAAGTAAGAATATCAGTGAAAGACCAAAAATAAGCCATGTAATAATGGTCAACTCATTTTTGACAAAGGGGCTAAAACAGTTCAACAGAGGAAAGAACAGTGTTTTTAACAAAAGGTGCTGGAACAAGAAGATATCTACAAGCAAAGAAATAAACAAGGATCCCTACATGTCCTGTCATAGAAAAATTAACTCAAAATGGATCACAGATATAAGAGCTAACATAAAACTCTTAAAACACAGAAGTAAATCTTTATGATCATAGTTAGACAATGATTTCTTAGATATAATACCAAACACAAGTAATGAAAGAGAAAACTAATAAGCTGAACTTTGTCAAAATTTTAAAGTATTTGTGTAAAGAACACATCAAAAAAGTGAAACTAGCCATGACTAGGAGAACTTATGCGCACATCGTGTACTGTGGTACCTCAATTCATGAACTTAATTCTACACATACTACATGTACTCTGCTTGCAGATTGCAACCAGAATCGTGGAACGAATTCTGTGACCAGAGTAGAAAAAATTAAGTGCATAAACCAGGCTACCACGCTATCTGACAAGAAGCTTTTATTCACAAAAGATAAAGAACTCCTACAATTCAATGATAAAGGGCCACACACCCTAGTTTTTAAAATGGGTTAGCTGGGCATGGTGGCATGTGCCAGGAGTCCCAGCTACTTGAGTGGCTGAAAAAAGAGGAGAGTTAAGAGTCCAGGAGTGAGGCAGCCTGAGCCATCACACTTTGACACTTCAATTCTATAAAGAAAAAAGGGGCAAAGGACTTGAACAGGTATTCCTCCTACACAGAGTTCTAATAAGTAAATAAAAATATGTTCAATATCACTAGCCATTAAAAAAACACAAACCAAAGCCACAATGATATATCACTTTTTATATGATAAAATGGCTAAAATTAAAAACAGACAATAAAAAGGGTTGATGAGGGTGTGGAGAAACTGGAACCCTCATACACTACTGGTGAGAATATTTTGAGCAGCCACTTAGGAAAGTAATTTGGCAGTTACTCAGTGAAGGTTATCACCTATACGCCCCAGCAATTTCACTCTTACCTATCAGGAAAAATGGATATTTATACAAAAACTCATACAATGCTACCTAAGTTCATGAACTTAATTTGTTCTACAATTTTGGAAAAGATGGCCAGATTTGTGTTTGTGTGGAAAAAATGGCCATAGTCCTGTCTGTTTGTGAACCAAATTACTTGCAAACAAAAGCGTTCATGAACTGAGATACTACTGTATATGAATAAGCATAACATTATTTATTTTAGTTAAAGAGCAGAAATAACCTATCAACTCAAGGACAGATAAATAAAATGAACCATACAGCCGTAAAATGGAGTACTATTCAGTAAAAAAATGGAGTACTAATATACGATAAAACATGAGTGAATCTCAAAACATAATGCTAAATGAAATACAGGGCTAGGGATATGGCTCAGCAGCACAGCAACTTCCTGCCAAGTACAAGGTCCTAAGTTTGAATCCTGGTACCATGAATAAATGAATGAATGAAAGAAATATATCATCACATTAACCCCCTCCTTAATGTGAAACTAGTAAAGAGGTAGGGTGGGGAGAGGGGTGGCATGAGGGGGTTAATGATCAAAGTACATTATGAGCATGTGAAAACCTATATATCCAATTAAAAAAAGAATGAAAAAATCCATAATGCTAAGCGACTGAAACCTGACACAAAATACCACATATTCTATGATCTCATTTATATGAAATGTCCAGAACAGACATTTCATTAAATAAAAACAGTTGTCATTTCCTAGGGTTGAGACATGTAGTGAAAGAACAAGAGACTGACTGCTAATGTATGAGGAGAGGATGAACACATACTTGTCTGTGGACATACTAAATACAATGTCACTGAGCTGTACACCTCAAACAGGTGACTTTTAAGGTATATAAGCTATAAATTAATAAAGCTGTTTTAAAAGCCAAAACAGACATTGGCCCATAAGAAGCATGATTCTCACCCCAGCAGTTGTCAGGGAGGTGGTAAACTCTTTAGATAGAGAGGACAACTCTTTACACAACACAGCTGTCACCCTAGAAAAGAGGGAGAAAGTCAGAAGGGTTCTTTTTTCCTTTTTCTTTTTCTTTTTAAAAAATAAGCCAAACATAACAACTATCATAAGAAAACAAATCACTTCTGGTAATAAACATACAAGAAAAAGCTTTCAAAGTATGAATACGTCCATATCAGCAAGCTAATGTACTCAGTGATCCATCTGAGCAGGCATTCACGCCACAGGAGGAAGTTCACGCCTCAGGAAAACATTGTTTCTAAATAATTTGAAGAGCAAAATAAAAGTGAGATGGTGGGAAACAAACAGGCAGACTTCGGAAATGGGGCAGGGAGCCTGAGGAGTGGGTGGGGAAGGATCAAAAATGATCAAGACACTTTGTCAGTTCCCCCAAAACAAATGTAATTATTATGTATCATAAACACACACTAATGAAAGGAAAACATCACTGTACAAAATCATCCAGAAAGTATTACCCTTTTAAGTTAAATCAAAGGATTTAATAAAAATGCATTTTAAGGACACAGCATTTGAAAACCCCAACATTCCATTTGGCAATACAGTTAAAATAAACATGTATTCATGTGCTCACTTACTCAGCCAATACTAAAGGGATCCTCTGTGTGCCAGGCACTATGCTGAGCACTGAGAATATATAAACAAGCAAAGTCCCTCTTCGCAGTATTTCTCAGTTAAATACTAAGGGGAGCATTGCATACAAGTACGACATACACACACACCCACACACACGTGAGCACATATACACGTACACATATAAACATATACACTTATATATAAATGTGTGTGCAAGTGCGCTAGGTAGTGATATGAGCTTAGAGGATAAAGAAGAACAAAGGAAGAACCGACAATGGGAGGTGCTATTTTAGAGGACCTGATGAAGGAAGGTGGCATCTGAGTAAAGACCTGAATTCAGTACGGGAATGAGACAGCCTGGTGGGGCATTCCAAGTGGAGGCAACAGCTGCTTGGCCACAGGACAGGCTGCTCTGGGGTGTGTCGCTCACCCTTAAGGGTGTTCAAGAAACACCGTGCGCCCATTGCAGGCTGGCACAGTGATAATGATGCCCGGCCAAGAAGGAGCTGGAGGCCATCGATGGCTCCTCCCAATTCTAACACCAGACACTCTTCTTCCCAAGGAAAATTCTCTGTTAAATCAGGAAGTCTATTTAGAAACTATTGGGCTTTCTTTCTCTCTTGTGATTATTTACATTCCACTGTTTTTGAATATTTTTGCTCAAAATCAACAAGAATGGGTGTGTGGCTCAAACCTGTCTCTATGTCCTGGGCAGACCAATTAACTTTTCTGAGTCTGTTTCCTATCTTTTAAATATGAACTAATCACAGCTGGGTTTGTAAAATTTAGAATACCACATGAAAATTATTTAGCATGATTCCTGGCAAATAATTACCATCCAGTAAACTAGTAATTATTATTAAGAAATGAGATTATTAGAACTATTTTCTGTTTACTTAGGCCAAATTCCATTTCTATTAAGACTAACAATCTGTCCAGGCATGGCGGTGCACACCTGTAATCCCAGCATTTGGGAGGCTGAGGCAGAAAGATTGCTGAGAGTTCAAGGCCATCCTGGGCAACAAAGCAAGTTCAAGGCCAACCTGAACTGCACAGTGAAATCTTGTCCAAAGAGCCCAAAAGACTAACAATCTGTTAAGAAATGATTTTCAGAGCATGAGGCGGTTAATAAAAAAAGCCAAGTTTACAATGTAGACTTACAATAGCAAAATAAGAAGGAAAAAAATACTCCAAATGAACAAACCCGTAACGCAAACGGCTAAGGTGCAAACAGTGTATTGCTGAAGAGATACCATCATACTCACTGGGAAAGAGTCCGGCCCCTTTCTATGGCTGTCACGTCCTGCTTCTGGCCATGGAGAACCAACGCTGCTGTTTTGTGGAACAGCTCAACTGAGCAGGCAGTCAGTTCTGCTAGGCTCCGGATTGCAAACGCATGGATATCCTGGACGGGAAACCAAACAAAACACAGTGAAATAAAACATTAAGGTCTTCTTGATCCGTGTGGAAATTATATTACCTTGCTCCTCTCATACTGAAAAATTCACTATTTTGAAAACAGCAGAGACTAATAGACTGGTCAATAAACACTCTCTTCTTCCACAGTAGTAACGTAACTTTACAGTCGGGCCCATCACCACAAAAACAGTAGCTCCCCTACATTTAAGTGTGATTGTTGCCAAAAGCTTTAAATACGAAGCATCTGCGGGCAGCTCCTGGGAACCTGCCTCATGACACAACACACATGCATCCTTTTTTCTTCTTCACTATTCTTTTACAGTTTGGAGTTAAGATGCTACGATCTTGGATCACAAGGTTCAGCTTATGAATAGCAGTGAAACAAAACAAAAGGTCACTGGGTCCTCTACTGCAATATCCACATCTCAAAGGTGCGAGGGAGAGGGAGTGGAGGGGGAGGGGAGGGGAGGGGAGGGAAGGGGGAGAGGGAGAGAGGGAGAGGGAGAAGCTGAAGGAGAGAAGAGGAAGTGGAGGGGGACTGGTTGCTTTGCGCACCTCTATTGAACTTTTAGAGACTTTTTCAGTATTTTCTCCCTCCAGCTGCTTTTCTTCTTTTTTCTCTGCTAATGTCTTTGCCTTGATCCATTCATAGGCAGTATTTCTTGCCTAAATGTAGAGAGATTATTGTTTACCAGTGACTGCATTCAGCTCACCAAGATTACCGGACAAGGTCACCATGCGTGCAGCAGGAACGTGTTAGCATCTTGGCAGCTGGTACTCTTCTCTCTGCAACAGACCATCTAACATCTCAGTCCTTATGTTGCTGGGTAAGAACTCTTGACAACACATAGCACTGCTATCCGCTTTCTTTCTGAACATTTCTAATTCTCTGGCTTTCTAAAAAATCTGAGCTATAGCTTCCATATGGTACAAATTCAAGATATGTTTACACGTGCGTATGCCTACGAAACTGCAAACCAGACCAAGACACAGAACATCCCATCAGCCCCAGAAAGTCCTCTTATGGGTTCCTCCTTACTCAACCCTGCTCAAATCATCTCCTCCTCCTCTTGTCCAAGGAGCACCTCCTATTTACTACAAAATCAATCTCACCTGTTCTTAGATTGCATAACAGTGGAATCATAATTTCATTTTGTGTCGGGCTGCTTAGTGTACAACAAATGTCAGTTCTGCTTATCCACACTGCTTTCTCTATCAGTTGTTCATTCTTACTTATGCTGTGTAGTATGTCATGTTCCACATATACCACAATTTATCTATTTTCTTGATAATGAACCTTTGTGGTTTTTGATAATGAATCTTTGTGGTTTTCTCGGTTTTTATATGACCATTATCATATGGCTTTCCACGTAATTTTATGATTATTTCTTTTTTATTTTATGAAAAAAATTTCACAACAAAATAATAAAGAAGGATAATAGTTAACACACTGTGTATCATGATCTTCAAAGTAGGTGCCCAGAGTACAAACCTCCCGTGTGTTCATCTTGGCAGCCTTCAAACCCAGGGTCACCTACAGTCCCTGCCTTCATTCTCTACACGTGGCAACCTACTCCCTCTCCTCCATCCATCCCGCTGCAGTGCTTTTAAACTATCCCAGACCCGTTGCTGACTTGTAGATCCTTATTTCCAACCCTTACCTCTCCTGAAACAATGAATTCCAAATGCCCACTGCATATATGAACCAGATATCCTGCAGGCATCTCACATTCAATGTGTAAAAAGTTTGAATTGTCTCCTTTTTCTACCCCCAGATCTCATCCCTTTATTACCTAAAGCTTTATAGGTCTACCATATACCAGTGACCTGAACTGAAATATAAGAAACATTTTAGATTTTTTTGCCTTCTTCAATCAATCACCAAGATGGCCTGATTTTACATAAATATTTCTTCAATCTCCACTCCCACCCCATCCCATCCACACACCTTTTCCCTCTCTACTATCATTGCTTGAATCCAGAGTGGATTTGAATTGTTCTCCCTGCTTCTGATCTAGCTCATCTTAAATTTATTTTCTTCTGGGTAGAGTGCTACCAAAGATCTGCCCAAAGCCTAGAGCTAACCATTCCTCTTCCCACCGACATTTCCTCATCAACTAGATCATCCTCCTTCCTGTGATCTAACAAGTCCCTGTGACCTATATACCCTTGCTACTTCATCAGCCTCATCTCTTAGCATGTTCCCCTTTATGGTCTGACAAAAATGACCCATCTATCTCTGCCATTTCTTTTTATCCTCCACCTACACACTGTCTTCTCCAGGTAACTTTCAAAGGATTTCCAGTAGAGGAGGAACCTAAACAACCCTCCTATGAACTCCTGGAGTTCTCTGGGTACCCTAACCTTAGTGCTTAACTAGAATACCCTTAAATTAACCATATGATAGTCATCTAACTAGATTACATATTATAAGACAGCTGTCAAGTGTCTTACTTGGCTTTGTAACCAGTGCCTGGTATACTATGAAAGACCATCTACTGCTGTTTACCTAGACTACATCCCTATCACCTCTCTTTCTGTAGGAAGTTCTAGATTCTTCTCAGTTATATAGTTTGGATAGGAGTACTTACATTGCAAAGCTCCAACAGCTGTCCAGTGATTCAGATTTAGCCTCTAAGAATATTAACACCCTGTCCCCATAGGGATTGCTTCATGGATAAAAACATAACCAAGTCAGGTCAATGGACCCCAACAACATTGGGTAAAATAACTGAAAAAGGAAAGCCCTCTTTCTGCTGGAGTAACTCAACTGGGAAAAAAAAAAAACAGCCTGAAGTTGCTAATAGTCATCTTATAATCATGTGAGAAACTGTCCTTAAAAATGAAGCCAAAACAACAAAAAAAAAAAAAAATGAAGCCAAAACAAAAACTAGAGCCAAGGGACAGAGAGGGACAAGTTCCTGGGTACACACTTATGCCAAGGACCAGTCCTGCCCCTTGATTTTCTAGTTTATTTGGCTATGTAATTTTCTTCTTTTCCTATGCCAATCTGGTCTCAGTTTTTGTCATGTGGAAGTGAAAGTCCTGATTTCTCAGGAAATATTTATTCCCTTAAATAGAGGCATTCACCTGATCAACTTCATAAGACAGAATACAGCATATTCAGAGCTGTAACCAGAAAACTGTAAAAGGCCATAAGAGTTATACCAACACAGAGAATCACAGGGGTGGATATGGAGTTTTCTTTAAGGACCCTCATTAAGGCTATACCCAAGGCTAAAATATGAATGAGCTAAAGTGGAACCAAAGTATCTAGGGATTCATTTCATATCAGGCCCTTTCCCATAGGGCATCAGACAAAACCCTTCAGAAATAATCTGATGCTAATCTAAACCTTCCCATTACTTAAGTATTAACTGCTCCAGTTCAAAAAGTCAAAGAAAATGTACTATATAAAGACTTATAAGCTAGAAAAGTCAAAGTGTGTTGAGCAAATTGTGAGATGTCTAGGAAGACCAGAGCACAGAATACAGGCACTCATTCATTCATGCAGGTATTATAGGTACAAACTACATACTATGCTGCATACTGGGGATTTAAGAGTGAATGATACAAACTAAGAGGCTGCTCTTACTTTATTCTTGAGAGGAATGCTGATTAATGAGCAAGGAAACAAAAACATATGCGTGAACAAAATAAAATAGAGTAACAGAGTACAGAATTGGGTCCACGAAGGGTGGCTTGAGTTGGGTGATCAGGAAGGTCTCGTAGAAATAAAAGTTGAGCTGCACTCTGAGAATAACATGGAATTAGGTACACAAACATATAGGCAAAGGCAGGGGACCTGTGGGTAATTCAGCTTGATATAGTTCAGGAAAAGAAAAAGGCCACCATAAGAAGAATAAAGAGGACGGAGGAGCATGAGAGGAGATAAGGTCAGACTGGTGAGTTTTATAGAGGAAAACAGTGACAGATCCAGCTAGAATGATATCAAATGACTACAAGTCCAAACAGACTATAAAGTTCTTTGCAATTTCTTCATTGAGACAAAATGAGAAAAAACTAAGGATTAATTTATCTGGAATCTAAAGGAAATGGCAAGAAGGCCACACAAAAGAAAAAGAATAAATGTAATATACTTTAAGATTTTTAGTAGGTATAGTACATATCCAAAGTCACCTGTCTTGTAATAATACTTTAATGAAGTCATCACGAACTGCTGTGCCAACTCAGGTAATTTATCATCCTTTTCCAAAATTAATGCCATCTGCCTGTCTGACTCAGTCTGCAACTTCTCACTGATTAGGTGTGGAGACTGAGGAATTAAAACACACCTTTGGGCTTAGCTTCTTTAGCAACTAACTTTCCAGCTCAAAATAAGGACTGAAGGAATGGGATTTGCTGAAGGTCATACCACAGAGGCCAAAACTGGACTCATGGGCTCCTACTTCAGTGCTCTTTTCTTTATATCATACGTATAGTCAGGCCTTGATCTTTAACTATTCTACATCCTAAGTCTCAGTGCCCCAAATTAAACAATCTGAAGACTGCTTTCAGCAAATGGCTAGAACTACAAGAGAGATAAGTGAGATATCGCCCTTTTGAAAACATTTATTTATTAATGTAATTTTCTTGAGCACAGAAGCTATGGCTTTCTCACTATTATTTCCCTAGCATCTAGCAAATCATCTAGCATAATAAGGGTTAACTAAACATATACTTATTGAGTATCAGAATGTATCAGGCTACCTCAGGCCATTAACAACAAGCATTCATGTACAATGAGCCAGGCACTTTGTAAGAATTGTGTATATTAAGGTATTTAATCCTCACAAAAACTCTATATTACTCCTACCTTACAGATAGAGAAACCACCACAAAGAGAGGTTAGCTACTTGTTCAAGATCACACAGAAAATGAGAAGTAGAGCTGGATTTCACCAACTAATTATTTGTAGATCCTGACATTAAGAAATTCAAGATTTAGGTCGGGAGGTAAGATACACACATTTTTTAAAACTGATGTATTTATAGAAACACATATGTAAAAGTTTAAGTGAGAAAAAAAATGCTAAGGAAAGTATATAGCACCTTAATTTTTGTGTAAGAAAAAGGTAAGAAAATACACCTGGTTATATTTACAAAAGGAAATGCAGGAAGCACAAGCTAGAAAATACCGAAGATTACCATCCAAAAGAGGAGAATGGAGAAGGAAATTAGGAAGGAATGACACTTACCTGGGTGTATTTTTTGTACAAATCTGACTTTTGGAAGTATGTTCCTACTCCATATATTCAAAACTTAAACTAATGTGGGGGATAGCAAATAAATCATAAATTCTTTCTTGGTTGATTTTAAAGTAGTGTGGTCAAGGTAATGAAACTCAAATGCACTTTATGATTAAAGAAATGTGCTAATGTTAGGAGCTAAGATTCTTTTAATTTTTAATTTTAAAGTGAATAATGAAAAAAGAACAATAGCAAAATACTAACAACATAGACAAAAACAAAGCAAAAACAATACAAATGACAGAGGGTTTTCAATCTTGCATTCTTACACCTGGTAATCTCAGCAACTTTGTTGAAGATAACAATGTGTAATATAACAGCCACTGTTAATCCCTATCGTTTTGTTCAGGAGGTTAAGAGTTTTTCTGCAGAACAAGGGAGAAACAAATGTGTAATGGGGAAATGCAAGGAAGAACACTATAGAAATGGAATAAAATTGGAGCTGTCTGAACTCCTGATTTCTAAAATGTGTATATGTGTACATGTAAGTGTATTTACCTATCTACATATATACACATGTGTGAATACACACACATACATACATACACACACACACACACACACACATGCATGTACATGAGTATATTTCCTGCTTTGCTGACTAAGCCTAGGAGCAAAAACACTTGAGTAGCAATGAAGACACCTAGTCTCCTGGCCCTGATCTATAATACTACAAAGCAATTATGGCTTCTTAAAGGAACGCTAGTTCCAGGGCTCAGGCACAGAGGGTGCAAGATGATGATACCTTGTTATGCTGGAAAATAAGGGAGTATCCCCAAATGATGTACACATATCATAGAGAAGCAGCCCAAAGGATAATCTGAATATCAAAATAATCGAGGACAGTGATAAATTGCAAACTGCTGGGGAAAAAGTAGAAATCCACAAAATCAAACCAGTAATACACAAAAAAGAACAAGAAGGGGAGAGAGCTCTTGACTATAGTACAATGCTGACAGCCAACTAGTAAAAGGAGTGGGGAAGTGCTGAGGCTGGAAAAAAATCATTTTGCAGTCTTCCCAGTGAAGACTTGTGCAACAAGAATCATGAACAGAAGCTAAATTTAGGAGGGAAATTAGGATGAGGATTGGGATATTTATAGGGTCTTAAAAGTCTCCACAGAAAGCTGCTACTAGCAAAGGAAAAGGAATCGTAATTCTACAGAGAGAAATCACAGAACACATCACTGATAAGGAGCAGGTAGACATCAAGCACCTTTAAACAGGCCAGGCCATCATTTACAGAGCATTTGGGCCAAGGAACGCATAGCATAACTTTAACATGAGAGAGGACCAGACAAACCTCCAAAATAAGGAATGTTCTACTTTTATAAAGCAGTGGGGAGAATGGGGGGGACTCCTCAAGAACACCAGCGCTATAAAAGGCTGAAGAACTATTCTAGATTTTAAAAAACCTAAAAGTATATGATAAATAAATGTAATTTATGGCTCCAGTGTTAAGAGGAAAAAACTTGATATGAAAAACATCATCACTGAGTCAAGAGAAAAAACTGGAAAATGGACAAGATTAAATAAAAGTATGGTATTAACATTAAACTTACTGACCTGTACTGTGCTTATGTAAAAGATATCCATATCCTCAGGAGACACTGAAATATTAAGGAGTAAAGTAATATAACACTCACAACTTACCCACAAATGACTATGTATGGGTATCTGTGCACATATACACACAGAACACACGTGCAAGCACAAGTGCTTAAGCAAATCAAGCAACAACAGTGAATTTGCATGAAAGGTACATGAACGCTGTTTGTACTATTTATGCATTGCCAAGGCTGACTTATTTCCAAAACAAAAACAAGATTAAAACAAGACAGAAAATACTTATAGTGAAGGGCTGCAATTGAGTAAGGGAGATGAACTGCTGCCAAATGGTCAGAAAGGTTTTCTTGGAAAATACAGCATTTTCATGGGGCACAAGAGATTGGGAAGAAATACAAAGCAGCATATTCCATATCCTGGGCTATGGCAGAGAAGTTACTATACTGACTGCACACTGGCTACCAGCTCTCTCTGACCAGGAAGCAGTATGCCCTGCTACCGACTAGTCTGAAATATTCTCAAGGTTGGGAGAGGTGGGTGGAGGCAGGACACAATCCATGACCCACTGAATAATATTCCATGAGCAGGCAATGGAATATATGCTAGGTAAGCACTGCTATGGCAACAGGCCTTCCCTACCCACTCTGAGCTTTGGCAGTTCAGGAGTCATCACCAAAGACCACAGCTTCAGCCATAGGACTGTCTCATTTCTACATGCTGGCTGGTAACTGAGTCACTAGGCTCTGAGACCACATCTAATCATCTCTGAATCATCCAGAGCCCTGAGATCCATGAAGCCTCGTGAAACATGGTCAGCACTGCCAAGTTCAATGACCAATACTGTCGCCTAAGTTAAGCTTCCAGACAAGCAAAGCATCCTAAATGAAGTAAGTGTAAGATGGAAGAGATTCGGGTTTGGAGGGGGATTGGGCAGTACATACAGGTTCAGCACACTAACGTGGGAGCAGGAGGCAGGTAGATGTTGTAGAACCCCTATTCTGGGTATATGGAGAATGTATCAATTCTGGTGACACTCCAGTCAGAAATTTACACTCCTATGCTGTGTATCTACTAAATTCTTACAAATAAAATAAGGAAAATCACCAAGAGGTGGTAACTTACCCTGGCAAGTTTCTCTGGTTTGGAAGAGACGCGCAGCTGGGAAAACAGCTCTGTTATCTCTTTGGTAAAATCTTCATCCCCTAAAAAACCAAGTCCCATGTAAAACACTCCAGAAAGACTGCTGAGGATCATGAGGAAGGTGAGGAGGATGCAAGACAGCAGCATTATCAATAACAAAAATAACAACGGTGTAGCAGCAATTGACATGAGCACAGTGCTTCTGTGCTTACAGAATCCTTTCATGCACATTGTATCAGAATCCTTTCATTCAACTTGTAAGAGAGGTATCATTACCCCATTTTAGAGAGGAAGAATGAGAACTTGGAGAGATTAGGCGACTTCCCTAAGATCACAAGAAAACATGAGGAGGTACACTGTGGTCCTCCTCCTCCCAGTGCTCTCTGCATCACCCCAAGACGCATGGAGAAGTAACGAAGGTACAGCACCAAGCAGGCACGGTGCATGTGCTTCCAAGGAAACAGAATTTAAACTGGGATATGAAAGAACAGCTTCTCACAGGAAGAAAAAGTATGAAGATTTAAGGGTGTGAGAAAGCACAGCAAAAAGTCTGTGGTGGTGGGAGTGTCTAACATAAGATGAGGACTGGAAGGGAGCAAGAAAGCTGAGCGGGATCCAGATAATAAAGGGCTGTATAAGCCATGGTAAGGAACGCATACTTTACCATAAGGGAGTGAGAAGCCACTGAATGACTTTTAAGCAAAGACAGATATGATCAATTAAATTACAGAAAGATCACTTTGGCTGCTGCGTGGGAAATGGATGACATGAGGAACAAAAAGGGAGGGAGGGAAGGCTGAGCAATAATCCATGATCCATGCAAGAGCTACTGGTGGATCAAGAAGAAAACAAGGCAAAGAGAACCCAGGATGATGGAAGGACTGTAAGGAAGCTATTGGAGTCAGCCTAGTGAGAGACGGCAGGCAACAAGGAACACCTACATTTGAGCAACATACAAGCAAATGAGAGTCAAGGTCAAACACAATTAACTCATCTAAATAAATGGCAGGAAAGGCTCTTTTCCTCTCTATATATCTAAAGCCTACTCTTCTTCCTTCTGTCCAAGGCCCAGTCTAGGGCTTCTCTGCAGTGTGGGGTGAAGAGCAGAACTCATATACACAGGAATCTTCTACTACTTACAATCTAGATGTGTATTTCTAGTCCATGACTTGCAAGGGCAAATTATTACTGCTGCATACCTGGCACTTCTCCCAAAGGTCCCCAGGGGAAAAAACCCTTAGCCCTTCTCTCTCCATCTACCATAATTTTGTCCCTCTCTCTTAGGACAAGGAATTAAAATGATTTAGTGATCTCAGGCACAACTTGGTTTGAGAAAAGTTGATCTCACTGATACAACTCTGACCTTCGTAACTCACCTAAACAACTCCTAATGTTATCCTACTTGGAAAAATCTAAAACCTGACTTTTATGTGGGTACTTTGTTTTCCCAACTAAACTCTAATTTATTTGGGTTCAAAGAATAAATCTGACTCCACAGTGGGATACATGTACCTCTGAGGACTCACATGGCATGGGAGGGCATTCATTTAGAGATATTTATCTTATTCTGTTAAAAACTTCCACTTTAGGGCATATTTTTAATGTAAAAATACATTATTACAGTATACACATTTAACATATAAACATTCAAACATACATACATAATGTCTAAGTGTTCAGTAAACTTCTACTGGTACAAGCTGTAAAAAATGTTTAGAAGTCACTGTCATGTATGCTTCACAGCATTAAGTATAAAAAGTAGTTGTTGCATTAAATAAAAGTGTGTGAGAATACGAAAGAGAAAGAGCTTGTATTTTGGAGGGATATGGAAAGAGGCTACAGTCTCCCAAAGCAGGAAACATCTTTCTTAGGCAAAGAGATCAGGGGTGTTAAGAGAGGCACAAGTGCTAAGGACACTGATCTGATGGTGAATGAAGATGACCAACTTCACCAGAACCTCGTTCTATGGGTTTTTGCTCTCTGCTACTTCATCTTTTTTTAACAACTTCACCAAAGTCACTGTTACATTATCAACCAAAATCACTGAATAGGGTGAACAGGGCTGGGGCAGGTCTGGATGGGGTAGGGGTAGCACACTGGAATTCCCTGTTGTGTTTTCAGAGTCCTCATGTCTGACTGACAGGTAGGAGAAAAAATATCACAAACACAAACCCATCTGTTTGGAAAAGACCTTAGGGTTTTCTGAAAGCTATTTAAAGATTGGGATTTCTGATTACTATACAAAGCCATATGCTGACTACATTGAACAAATACTGTTAATGGCACCATGTACAAATAAGCTAATAAATAACTGAGAATTATCATAACAAGGCTTTGTTAGGAACACTGGAGAAACTTAAGCAAATTAAAATGATAGGTTTTCTGCTGAGACTTTTACAATGCAGATTTTTAAATCCACTTACTTATATCTTCCTAATAGTGAAAATAAAACTAGCTGGTGTTTATTACATGTCACACATTGAATATATTTCACTCAGTCCTTTTAACAACCTGAGAAGAACCAAATCATCTTTTTAAATGAGAAAACAGAAGCTCAGTGTTAAGTGATTTCTCAAGGATACACAGTTTAGTAAGTGGCAGGTCTTCATTTGAACCTGTGCGTAACTCTAAAACTCATCTTCTGTTTTTTCATTCATGCTAAACTGCTGTTTCAGGACAGCCTCAAAAAACACTAACACCACCCTCCTTTTGGAGACAGGGTCTGCAGTGTATTAATTATTGGTCAACTTATAACACTCAGCTGAACTGAATCAGTGAGGTGCTCGGTGTGGAAGGCCCACCTGAGGGTTGATGCCAACAGCTTAAAATAAGAACTGCAGGGGGAGATGGTGTGCTGTTGATTCTCCTGGAGAAGCTTGTCATGTTGGTTTTGCTGATGTGACATGTTGGTTTTCCTGATGTGAACCTCAACTGTTCTCACTGCTGGAGGAGCTCGGATCCTCACTGTTGCAGAGGATGGCTGCGGTTCTCCTTTAGGGAGCCCGGTCCTTAATTGAGTGTTGCTTCCTGGCTCCAGTGTAGATCTATACACCTTGTGGCACAGATCCTTCACCCTGTTGTGAGACTTTCTACCTTCTAACACTGGCTTGTGGACCTTCCCGGCGCAGATCCTTGATGCAGACTTGCATGAGACATTGTCATGGGCTTGAGGTCTCCAACTAGACTCATGGAGGACATTGCTACAGGCTCTAGGTCTTCAGCCAGACTTGTGCAGATATTGCCATAGGATCTAGACCCTCAGATTCTCTGAGTCTCTATTGTGTTGGCAGATCTCTTGTACTCTTCTGCATTTGACTCTTTGATTGAATATTATAAAATAATCCTGTAAATTATGTACTATATCTATTCCCTTGAAAACTTTGCAACAAAATTTGGTACTAGAAGTGCGGTCTTTGGTGTGACTACATCTGACCATGTGGTTCAAGAGCTTTTGGGAATGGCTTCTGGAAAGAGTTTGGAATGATCTGGAGCTGCAAAAGTAGATGTGGCATGCCTTAGGCTGTTCTATATGGAAGATCTGGGTCAGAGTTCAGAAGACCAGAAGGCTGATAGAAATCCTGCCAGTAAAGACCAGGCTCAGGAGGTTTCTGAGGAGAAGGACTACAGTGACTGTTGGACTCCAGATGATGTGTTTTATGGCTTGGCAGAAAGTTTGTCTGCATTTTACTCATGTCCAAAGACTGCCTGAGACTGAGATTAAGGGTGGCATACTAATTAATCTTATAGCAGAAACATCAAGCCAGTCTAATGTTTAGGTGGTGGCATGGCTACCCCCAGGCTTTTACAGATTTATATTGAGAATGAAGAGAAAGGAGCCCAGCAAAATGATTTAAAACGTGGTGAGTTTGGCCAGAAAGGAAACTCCAGTACAGCTGGGGACTGCAAAGGTACAGCAGAGATCACTGAGAAGGAACAGGAGAATAGAAAAGATGGCCTGAGGGCATCACAAGAAGTAGGACTCCATGCTTTGCAGCCTCAAAATTACAAAAATGAAAGACTGCTTTGAGAAGAAAGCTGCAGCATACCATGTGCCACAATGGCAGCAGCAAAGAGAATTTGTTCCTCAGAATTGGATTCAGCGTGCTCAGCCATCCAGGCATCAGTCCCTATAGTCAAGACAGAGGTAAGCTTGGCCACTGCTCCAGCTGCCAGCAGACCTTGGCATCACGCATGTGGTGCTAGTTTTAGATGCATGTAGAACAGAAGAGTTGTGGGGTCAGGAAGGCTTCCACTCGGATCTCAGAACGCCTACGAGGCCCGGCAGTATGTCCAAGAGGGCAGTGTGTAAAGCTGTGAGTATGAAGTCAGAGGTGCAGTGGAGGCCTCATAAGTTTGGAGAAGCCAGGAATGTGGATCATCTGATGAAAACTGCAAGGAGGGAATAGAGCAGGCCCAAGACAGAAGACCTAGGCACTACAACAACCAGAAGTGCCACAGGGGCAGAGCCATCTGAGCCCTTTAAAGTTCACGTTGCCACAGATTACCTCTACGCATGGAACTGTAACACTTAATGTCTGCCCTGCTGGATTCTGGACTTGCTTTGGTCGCATTCCTTTGTTTCTTTGTTTGTAACTTTTGGAATGGAAATGTCTACCTTGTGCCAATCAATGTTGGAAGAGCTTAACTTTCTTTTCATATATACAGGAGCTTGCAGCTATGAGTTTGCCTTAAATTTCAGAGGAGACTTGGGACTTGGACTTTTCAGCAATGTTAAAACTGTTAGGACTTTGGCAACTCTTGGTGATAGACTAAATGCCTTTTTTGTAAAGGAATGTGCATGAGTCTTCAGGGGTTCAGGGGCAGAATATCAGTTTGTGTCTAGATGTCCCCGCAAAGCCTCTCACACCTTTAGAAGGGGCTTTTTCAGAGGTAGCTAAATCTAGAGTTTGATTCATGGTTCAACACTAGAATTAAGCATACTGGGATTAAGGGTGGGTGATTGCTGGATCAGCCCACTGACTGGATTGGCAACGCCCTAATCCCAGGCATCTGGCTCGTCTCTCCCTTTGTTTTTGTTGCTATTGCTGTCACTGGCCACTGTGAACAGTTGCCCCTGTGCCATGTAACACCCTGCCTTTGTCCCAGCCAATTATGGACTGAAACCTCTACAAACTAAATTAAATAAACCTTTCTTCCTTTAACTATGGGTGTTGGGCATTGTCAAAGCAAAGAGAGAAAAATTGAGAAAGGGACTCACTATATAGTTCAGGAAGGCTGGCCTCAGACTTTGGTGAACCTCCTGCCTCAGTCTCTCAAGTGGTAAGATGTGCTACTACACCAAGCTTCAAAACCATTTTCTTTCTTTTTTTGAGATAGTGTCTCACTATGTATTTCAGCCTAGCCTTGAACTGGGGTCAATCCTCCTGCATTAGTCTCCCAAGTGCTAGGATTACAGGTGTGCACCACCATCTTCGCCAAAACCATTTTTTAATAGGGAGCAGTACTTTAACATAAATAAGGGAGATGTTATGTAACCAGCCAACTTGACTTCTTAGAACACAAACAGAAACAAAAAAGAAAAAGTCCCTGTCAGTGCAGAATCCAGACACACAACTTTGTCCTGAGCTCTTTCTCTCAATGGACAACTTCAGTAAGTCTAATTATTTGGTTTCTCACTCACACCATAATAGATGAGAAATAACCCAAATGAAATTCAGGGGATATCAGAAGCAAGAATGAAGCAAAGTAAAAGATGGATAGATAAATATACAGAAGAAAATAAAGATACACAATTCTTAAAAGTAATCAAAGTCACTTTTATAAATTCTGCACTTTTGGGTAATTTAACCTAAAAATTCTCAAACATTTTTGTCTCAGAAGCTCTCTGTACTCAAAAAACTTTTCCAGAGCCCCAAAGAACTTTCTTGAGGTGAGTTATAAATACAGAGTCATTTATCATATTAAAAATTAAAACAAATGTTTAAAGTATTTATTTATTCACTGAAAATAATAAACCTGCTAGTTGCTAATATACTTTTAAAGAAAAAATGTTTTTCAAAAAAGAAAAATTTTAATGAGAACAATGCCACTGTTTCACATCTTAGATAAAGCTCTTTAATGCTTAGCTTAATGCAACATGGCGAGATTTTCCTATCTGCTTTTACAGTTTGTTGTGGTATGCTGTTGTGCTTAAGTATGTGAGCAAAATCCTAACTTGCAAGGATACATAGTTAGAAAGGAAAAAAAATTAGCTTTTCAAATTGAATTTGTTTTTGTGCGTGTGTGTGTGTGGTGTTGGGGATCAAAGTGAGGGCTCTATACATGACAGACAAGCACTCTACCAACAGCTATCTCCCCAGCCCAGGAAGAAGTATTATAATATACTTTTCAGATAATTAGTAAAGACTACCCTTAGGTATTATTTAATACCATAACAAAATTCAATAAGTGGACTTTCATAGAGAATAGGCTGCAGTGATCTGTATTGGAATGAACCTGAAACCAAATTGTAAAATTTTGTACTCAGTTATATTAAACTAAAATCTATCATTCTTTTGCCCACTTATGATTTTATAATGTCACACATTACTCACTGGGAAAACGCTGGTTCTCTGAGTTACGCAGATCTTCCAAGCGCTGACACATTTCATTGTAAAACATCTACAAATTATTATATTTGTTACTATCATCACAGACTTCATCAGAAGAATCTGTAAACAGCACTGGGAAGCTGTGAAGCTCACCACAGCAATAAATATGTTTTACAAATTTCTAACTTTGACTTAGTTTGAATTTTTATCATGAGTCATAAACACAACCAGATGCTTTTTGGAAGCAAAGGCTCATTTCACTCATTTTCAAGATAATGTTCACTAAATAGTCTACTCTGAATAGTCTGTGTGCCTGTGTAAACTTCTAAGTGAAAATGATGTTCCATGACAAAAACAAGTAGTTCACCTCACAACTCAAATAATATTAGTGCCTTGCTTGAGAAAACAGCATATATCACAATATATCTTAAAAAGTACATTTCAGGGTCAAGATCTAATAAGATTAATAATTTTTACTGTTTCATCAAGTTAAATAAAACTTGCACTTAAAAAAACAAAAACAATATTAGCAAAGCTTGATGCTACTGTCTATGGGACTAGCAATTTTATCCATCACTACTTTTCATTATCAGTAAGTTTCCAAACAGTAAAAACCTAAAAATAAAAGTGTTAAAAATAAGTTACATCTTGGGACTATTACTCCTTTTAAGGGTTTTGGACTGAAAGATCTGCAGACCACATGTTGTAAACCAGTGATCTAATATATCACATGGGTAACTGACCCTGTATGTCATAATGAACACCAGCAGAATTTATTTATGCAATTTTATTGTTTATAACTGATTATTTCCTCAAGAAAAAGCAAAACTATTCATTAGATTCCATTTTCTTTAAAAATGACAGTGTAGAATATATCTTAGAAATATTTCCAACTAAAATGTTAAAATGATATGTCCCTTATAGTTTAATATTCACTTGCCCAGAAAGTACAGTTTACATCATAAACTACCACATTTCCAGATTATTTTGCCAAAATGAGAAGTTCCAACATGCAAATTTTCTCACAGGTGTAGATAATAAAATTCAGGATAAAAGAACCTGTAAAAATGAAGAGCCAAACAATCACCCACATTTGGGTAGCTGTCACCAGGCACGCTTCAATTCAACACGGGATCTGGCACAATAGGAGTCAGTGAAGCACAGCTGGATTATCTAGGGATACAAACATTCATGCGGTGACTAAGGCAAGAAGAAGATGTGACCAGAGCAGCTCTCTCACTGCAAAACTACAGAGAGCTGCATGTTGTAACACTGGACCTGGAGAAGCTACGCATAGACAGTGAGAAGAGGAGATGGGACATGAGGCTTACTTGGCCATTTTAATGCCTGGCAACGAGGTTACAGAGAAGATTTTCCATTAAAAAATGAAATGAAATCAGGATAGTGTACTAAGAGAGTAAATAATGCATTCTCCCCATTCAGGTGCTCAACTTTCATATTACCTTTTCTCTCTTCTTCCTCTTCATCACAGAACTCTGCTAGGGAAAATGCTTCTTTGAGTTGCTCTAATTCAAGTTTTAGGGTCTCTAATTCTTCTCCACTCAGAGAATTAAGGACAGACTTCACCTGAATGGATACAAAATAAAAAAATTGTGGAACTAGGAAAGGAAAAAAATTCTCAAATGAAGAAAAGAATATAGGTCAAACTAAAGTTAGTACAAGTTCACCAGCCAATATAAGCTATTCCTTACAAAGCTTAAGACAGAAGGCTAGTTATTATGCAAATGTAGAAAAATTTGTACTTTCAAAAATAACATAGGCCACAGAAAAATGAATAGTTGCAAATTATTAGTGCTTAAAAACAGTTTAGAAATCAAGGTATGGTGGACTGTAATTTCATTACTCAGGAGGCTGAGACAGAGGATCTCTGCACATTCAAGGCCAGTCTGGGCTACATAGTGAGTTCAAGGTCAACCTGGACTACACAGTAAGACACTGTCTCAAAAAGAAAAAAGAAATCAAGGGAAAATGAAATATTCTTGAATCAATTAAAAGCTAATAGGTAACTGTTTACAAATTGGCAGTTTAAATCAACAGGTTTTCTTGGCAGCTGAAGCCAAAGAAACCAAAACAAGACAAAGAAGAGCAGGGAGGAGAAAAGCAACAGAGGCGCTATTAGGAACTCTTCATTAACTTGCCCTTTCAGGTGGCACTTTAGGAAATAACATTTGACTTACTGTGATTCTTTGTAGCAATAACTTAAACATTGGTTTTTTGTTTGTTCTGGTAGAGTATTTCCAGAGAGCCTCAAGCCTCCATCAGCAATGCATTTCATCTTCCAAATGCACAAAGAGAAAATAAGCTATGCAACATTCCTTGTTTTGAAGTTTTTCAGTTGGAATTTTTGGTTTGGAATTACCTTTATTTCACTTTCTTGGGAAAGCATCTCCAGAGCTTCTAGATGGGAAAGGCCTTGAAATTCATCAAAGAGTAGCCCATAATGAGTATTTTTGTCAGTTTCCATGGTAACCTCACTGGAGGTCCATAGCTCTTCTTTCTCCTTCGCCTCTCGTAAAACCTAAAAAGAGATGGAGGCATTACACTGAAGCAGTAATGAGAGCTCAAGGGTGAGTTTCAAGAATGGAAGGAATCAAAGCTGAGACAGGTGTCAGCACAGAGCACTGCCCTTTCATTCTTGGCATTGCAATTCAAATGCAACAGGCTCAGGAGCTGCAGAAAAAAAACAACACATAATCTGGAGCTAGACAAGGTAAGTAACACCTAAGGAACCAGGTGTTTCTTTTACCGTGCTTTAAACATTAATCTAATAAACAACTTTGACTTGATTTAGCATTTTGCACTGCACCAAAAGGAGGATACTGCAAAAAGAAAAAAGAAACCCTAGTATTTGCCTAAGCTTTAGAGCCCTCAATGCTCAACCCCCAAAGCTTTAATTTTAAAAACTATTAAAAAGTCTTTAAAAGGAAATTATAACAATTTCCCACATTAATAAACGCAAAAATACAAATCGAAACAGAAACAGGAATCAAATAGGTAAAGAAAACAGTACCTGAGATAGTGTAGAATTTCGGTTCATCAGGCCCTTAGTTCTTTTAAAGCCAGGATCCCCTTCTGCTATTACATCCATGGTCTTTTTCCCAATGAACTCTAAGGCATCCAAACCTCCGGTAATAACGCTCTTTCCCTAGAAACCACACACAGCTTCATTACAACAATAATGAGAAAATATATTTCAACAAATTGATCACAACATTTGTAAGTATGACCATAGATACCAATCCAACAGAAGAACGTGGAGCAGGTGAAGCAATCATACACTGCTTGCAGCAATGTAACTAGGCATAACCACCTTGGAAAACTGTTGGTCACATGCATGACCCAGAAATTCCACATGCTCATCAGAAAGCACGCATGTAAAGACTGTGCATACCAGTAATACTTACTATAAACCTGGACTACCCCCAGTGCGTACTAACTCTGGAATCAATGTGACAATGGAACATAGCAAAGAAAATGCCCATAAAATGCAACATGTATAAATTATGTCAACATAATTCTGTGTGAAAGAAGTCAAATATAAAAGGGTACAAAGGGTTCAATTCCATTTACATAAAGCACAAAAGCAGGCAAAATTAATCTGCAACACTAGAAGACAGGGCTAGTTGTCTCAGTGCGAAAGATAAAATAAGTCAGGGGCACTGGACACACCACAGTGTTAATCTAAGTATGTTCCCACGGTGAAAATTCAAACTGAACACTTATGATCTCATTTTCTGTATGGATGTCACATTTCAACAAAAAGTTTAAAGAAAAAATACTAGCCTTCGACTTCTATATGTCAATACTGTGTCCTCTATTATCCTTTTCAAAATATTTCTCACTATGCATAGTTTTCTATGAGTCTATCATAAATAGACACTTTTCCCCTCCACTTAAAAGACATAATTATAGAAAAAATATTTTTGTAAAGCAAAGACATTGTCTAGGCCACTAAACTAAGAATTCCAGGTCCATAAAATCTTATATACATTTCCTCTCTATAATTTTTTATCCTATATACCTTTTTTCTTTAAAGAAAGTTTCTGTGTATCTCTTCCTATACCCCTAAGTGACTGATCTTTAGTTAATATGGACTCCCTCAAGAGTAACCAGTTCCCATGGCTTTTCAAAGAAAAGGAGAAAGATAGGCAAATCATTATAATAATGAAAGGCTTGAAGCTGCACTGGCCCAATCAGTCAGCACACATTACCTACATAATAATGAAAGGTCACCTTGTACTTTTTACTCACTGTGCTCTGAACAGCAGTAGAAATGGTCGAGAATACACCAAATGGACCAGTAACCAAGGAGCTGTTTTCATTCTCTCTGGTATTTGTCTCTTCTATAATAGGAGAAGGGTCACATGAAAGGTAAATATGTAAGGAAGGGTCACTGTTTTACTTGCTTGGCATCTATGAGACTTTTCAATAATTAGACCCTGCTTCCTGTGACCTTAAGCCTTTAAAAAAATCCCACTAATACAGAATTTTAGAACAAGATAACAGGAGATTAACAATAGTTGATCTAGTACATATTGTTATCTTCAAAGTAGTTGCACAAATTAAAAGATAGAGGCATGCATAATTGATCAAACAATATAAGCACAGACCTTTTTTTCAATGAATCAAAAAAAATCAGTAATATAACTATCTTATCTTTTATGTATTTTTTGCTTTTCCTTTCCTTCTTTCCTCCTTTCATCCATCCCAGTTGTTCTTTCTTTTTGAGCAGTTGCTTTTCCTTTCATAATATCTGTATAGATTTTTGAGTCTTACTTACTTTTTCAGTTTCTTGTGCTAGGGAGACAATACAATATTTACACATACAAGTTTGATTTGTTTCACTTATGAGTATGGTCTCCAGTTGCATCCATTAACATATAAAAGCCTCAAGTTTATCCTTCTTTATAGTTGAATAGTACTCCAGTATATACAAATACCATATCTTTTTTATCCATTCCTCAGTTGATGGGTATTTGAGGTGTTTCCAAGATTTAGCTATTACAAATTCTACTGCTATAAACAGGGGTGCACATATATCACTGTGATACGACATTTTTAATTCTTCTGGGAAAATACCCAGAAGGGGAACAGCTGTGTCACATGGGACATCTAATCCTAGTTTTCCGAGGAATCAGCCATTGAATTCCACAATGGTTGTACTAGTCTACACTCCCACCAACAGTGGGGAAGTGTTCCTTTTTCCTCACAGCCCCTCCAGCATTTGTTATGGGTTGATTTTTGATCACAGGCATTCTTTCTGGAGCGAGATGGAATCTCAGAGTTGTTTTAGTTTGTATTTCTCAAGTGACCAATGATATTGAACATTTTTTCACATATTTAGTTAGCATTTGTATTTCTTTGAGAAGTGTGTATTCATCTCATATGCCTGTTTTTGGATTAGGTCTTTGAATCTGAGAGTCCTGATTTTTTTTTAAATTCTTTATATGTTCTAGATAGAAGTCCTTTGTCTGAGGGACAGTTAGCTAAAATTTTTTCTCAATTTGTGGGTATTCTTTTCACTTTGTTGGTGATTTCTTTTCATGTGCAAAAACTTTTTAATGAGATTTCAGTTATTGACTCTTTGACACACTTCCCATGCAGTTTGGTTTTTGCTCATGAACTCTTTGCCTAACCCTGTCTTCAAGATTTCTACCTACTTTTTTTCCAGTAGATTTACTGATTCTGTTTTAATATTTAGATCTTTGATCCATTTTAACTTAAGTTTAGTGCATGGTAATAGACATGAGTCTAGTTTTAGTCTTTGGCATATGGAAAGCCAGTTTTCCAGCACCATTTATTAAAAAGTCTCTCTTTCTTCTAGTGAACATGTTTTGCCCCTTTATCAAAGACAAGGTGACTGTGTGTTTGTAGTTGTGCCTGCATCTTCTAATCTGTTCTATTGAGCCTCGGGTCTGGTTTGTTTGGGTTTTTTTGCCAGTACCATGCTGATTTTATCACAGTAGCTCTGTAGTATAATTAATGAAATTGAAAGGGAAGCAATCTCCTGAACTCATTCCTGGAGGCAAGCATTATTGTGACACAAAAACCAGAGAAAGACCCAACCAAAAAAAAGAACTACAGGCCCATCTCCCTAAAGAACACAGATACAAAAATGCTCAATAATATACTGTCAAACAAAATGCAGCAAATCATCAAGCAGATTATACACCATGACCAAGTAGAATTCATGCCAGGAATGTAGACATGGTTCAACAAATGCAAATCAATAAGCCGAAAACGGCATATCAACAGAGCCAAAGATAAAAACCACATGATCATCTTAATAGATGCAGAAAAAGCTTTTGATAAAGTCCAAAACTGATTCATGATAAAAAAAAAAAAAAAAACCTACAGATAGGTTGGGCATGGTGTAATCCCAGCACTCGGGAGGCTGAGGCAGGAGGATCATTGTGAGTTCAAGACCAGCCTGGGTTACAAAGTGAGCTCAAGGCCAGCCTGAACTGCATAGGGAGACCCTGTCTCAAAAAGACAAAAAAAAAAAAAAAGTACAGAAAACTGTAATAGATGATCTTTACCTCAGTGTGATAAAAACCATCTATGACAAACCAACAGCCAACATCATACTAAATGGACAAAAACTATAACCTTGCAGTCTAAAATTAGGAATAACACAAGGATATCCACTATCACCACTCCCTATTCAATACAGTTCTGGAAACATTAGCCAGAGCAATTAGACAAGAGAGAGAAATAAAAGGATAGGAAAGGAAGAAGTGAAGCTATCATTATTCGCAGATGACATAATACATAGGCCCCCAAAACACCAAGAGACTTTTAGAATTAATAACCAAATTCAGTAGTATCACTGGATACAAAGTCAACATCAAAAATCAACAGCATTCCCATACAAACAACAAACTCACTGAGAGAGAAATTAGGGAAACAACACCCATTAGGATAGTATCTGTTATGGTTCATACATTGTGTCAACCTCGGGAGTCTAGAGGCCAGGGTGCTTACTTTATATACAGTTTTGAGCCTGTGGAAGAGGAGGGCATGGAGATTATATGAGTGCTACAAGCCCCCTGAGTGGGGGTAGCCTGTTCACAATGTAAGAGAAGGAAAGAGGCTGCTTGCTGCCATTCCTCCCTTTTGCTGGTTGTTTTTGCTGTGCTCTGCTGCCATGAACCTTTGCCATTTGCTGTGCTCTGCTGCCATGAACCTTTGCCATGTGCCACTCTGTCTCAGAACCAGCCAAGTATGGACTGAAACCTTGACAAACTGTAAGCTAAATAAACTTCTCCTTCCTTCATTTTGGGCGTTCGTTGGGTATTTTGTCTCAGTAACAAGAGAAAAGTAACCAAGACAGGATCCAAAAAAATGGAATACCTAGGAATCAATCTAACAAAGGAAATAAAAGAGCTATACATTGGAAATTACAGCACTCTGAAAAAAAAAGAGATCAAAGAGGATATCAGAAAGTGGAAAGATATCCCTTGCTCATGGATAGGAAGAACCAACATTGTGAAAAAGGCCATACTCCTCAAACTGTTACACAGATTTAATGCAATCCCGCTCAAATTACAATCAGCATACCTCACAGATCTAGAGAAAACATTCCTAAAATTCATTTGGAAACAGAAGAGATCTAGAATAGCAAAGGCAATCCTGGCCAACAAAGGTAAGTCAAGAGGTATCACAATCAGTTTCATTATTTTAAGCTGAAAGCCTATTTTAAAATGAAAGCTAAAATATGCAGCTTGTTTTTTCACTTTCATTTCATTTCAAAAATTAAATGCAGTGTTTTGAACATACTACTGATCAGTACAACTTTAAATTATAAACTGAATGATCTTAGTGATACAATCTCCTAACCAGGTTAAAACTAGTACATCAGAACACAGACCAGGGGTTGCTAAGGGCTGGAAGAAGGCAGAAGGGAGCAACTACAAAGGAGCATAAAAATCCTCTTACATCTCAATTGTCTATATACTACAGAAAATATTCTTTATCTATGTAATCATGTTGTACTACATAGTGATACATGGTACACTATATAGTTATAACTATGTTTATCAAAACATAAAACTGCACAGCTATAGAGTAAATTTGCTATATGGAAATAACTCGATTTTGTTATAGAAAGTTACAGTATTAGTAGGTATAGAACATACACATTACAAACAAGAGTATGTTTCCAATAATCTATTTTATTAACCTAGAATCTTACAGATCAACTATTACATCAAATGATCAAACTATATTATATCAAATACTCCATTAGAGGGAAGACTTTCATTTCCACCTATGATGAGTTAACTGATATTGGACTTGCCCTTCTACAACAGTAACTAAAAACTGGTCAAAATGTTTATTAACAAGAGATAGTACAAGACTTCAGTCTAGGGGAAAAGAAAAAGTGAACTCCACAATTGGGTTGGCTTCCTGTGTACAGCCATCTTTCAAATCGTAACACAAGATGGGAAAATCTAAGCAGAGCACAACAAATCATGATGACTAAAAAAGAAAAAGGCCAGAATCAGGGAAGGCTGATACCACTAGAATTTTCAAAGGAGAAAACTAGAATCACATAAGTAAAGAGCTCTACGGATCTACATAGGTATGCTCTTGATCTTTACCTGGATATTCCACTGTTCAGGCAAGAGACCCTACAAGGCCAGAAAATGAACTGTTATAGAGTAGTAAGCTATTCCCAGAGCTCCTGCTTGGCTTAGGCATTAGACTTCCAACCAACCAAAATAGACAGATTTCATTAAACAGCTGAGAATTTCATAAAGACTTCAGAAGATGAGATCCAGCCAATAGATATAAATTAGTCATTAGGGTAAGGTCTACTCTAGATTCATCCTGAACAAGCTTAATGTCTTGAAGTATCAATCTAACCTACATATTTATCATAGCTACCTACAACAAAAGGAAAGCAAAAGAAAACACCCTTTAAAGGACACAACAAAATCTCTAAGTGATGATCAAATGATTTTTGTCATTTGATTTCATCATGAGCCTCTGCTCATCTCAAAGTTCTGAAAAGACACATTGCAATAATATCCTTAGCAGTGGTATTAACCTCCCTTCTTAGGAAGGTTAGAAGATGGGAAGGATTTATGAAAAGGCAATCCATTCCAGTTTGGGAAAGTTCTCATTATTAAATACTTATTAAACTAAAATCTAAGTCATATTAATGTCCACTAAGTGGTGACTGATCTGTCCCCCTGAGCCACAAATAATAAAGATATACCCTCTCCTCTATGGTAGTATTCAGAGATATAAAATGAACCAGCATATTCTCCCAATCTCCCCTCCTTAGGTTTTCACATTCAACACCGATGCCTTCAACTTTTGAAGACATTAATTTCATCTAATTTATTATGCAGCTACTTTTGCAGGATTGTCTAGTTTTCAATGCCCTTCTTAAGTATGGCCTTGTATAGCAGCCATCTTACAGATGCTGTACACATTTTGATTATATATCCAAAACCTTCTAACTCCTCTTTCCTTCACTATTAAACCCAACTACTGACACAGAAGTTTCTCATAAATGCTCAAAACCCACTCCCCTAGAATCTCTTGCAGTTATAGCACAAACATAAGACCCTATTCCAGCCAGTGTCACCTGAGAAGAGACATTCTTGGGAACATCTTTACTCTCTTTAAAGGAAGAGGAAAATGATACTTCCTATCCATTTTGATTCTGACTTTAAGCACATTTGTTTTCAAGTACCACACTTGGCAGCTAAGTATTATCTGCAACCATTAAGGAAACACAAAGAAATCAACAAAGCAATCTGGAGAGGAGCCTACCCAGAACCCTCCCATCAATGAATCACTAAACTAACTACATCTACAAGCGTACTTCTATAGTTCTTTAATGAGAAAGATAAACTCAGTTTTAATCTCACATTCTGTTACCTACAGCCAGAAGAGTGTGATGCAGGAATCCCTAACAGTGCCTCAAATTCATATACACAGTCATTTGCAGCCATGTTTATATAATGTGAAATTCTCCCCTGACCATAAGTGACTGATGTAAAAGTGGCCTAAGTTTAGCTAGATATAACTCCCTCTCCTAGAAATTCAGAAGTAGAAATAACTAATGAGAGTTGGTCACTGATGGGTATATACAGCAGGATTGAATATACAGTTGGACCTGGGGAAAAAAAGCAGTCAGTCAGTGAAGACTGACTCCTCAAGAGGAAAAATGAAGAAGTAGGGAGAACAATAAGGCCCCTGGGAGATGAGGAAAGCAAACCAGGTCTTAAAACACTCTCTACTTTCTGGTTCCAGGCCTTCTTGATTCCTGGCAATAATTCTGTCTTTTATAGTTTAAGTGAGAGCAGGTTTCCCTTTGAACAAGGAAAGCCTCCAAAATAAAACTTCACCTTCATAAAAATCTAAATGTAAAAGCAGTAACAAAAAATATAGTGCCCACTAACACATTTTAAAAAAACAACAGGTCATGAAAGATTCAAACTCAGTTAACTCTTATTGGGCACTTGCTAAATTATGCCATCCAAAATGCTAAGCAGGGCTGGCGATATAGCTCAGTGGAATAAGTGCCTGCCTAGCAAGCGCAGGGTCCTGAGTTCGATCCCCAGTACCACCAAAAAAAAAAAAAAAAAAATGCTAAGCAACTCTCATAGTCTACATTCTTGGCCTTATGTATTCCATATTTCCAACAGTTCCTTGAGATCACTTGACAGATGCAAAAAGTAAAGAGACACATAAGTGGTTATCTGACACAGACCTTGAAATGGCAGCTAAAGGATCCAAACCTCTTAGCTCACCAGTCCCATGATGCCAACCCAGAGTACATGTTAAATAAATACCTATAGAAAACGAAGCTCGACTGTTCCGTTTCAATTAAAAATTCTAGACCTTAGTGTTCCCACGTACTGACCTGCTGCACACTTGACTTCAGAAGAAATTTCACTGGGACTAGGGATCCCAAGCGAAGTCTCTGCCTTCTCAATGACACTTGAAATACCTTGTCCTGATAAGACAAATGGTAACATCAAAACTGAAGAAACAAACCAAAACTCATGCTCACATATTTTTAAAACCATCATGACCATAAGACATGTTATTTTAACAATATGTAATTAATTACTAGTATTCTCTCCTTACATAAAAAGATGATTTATCATCACCAAAGCACAGGCTTACATTAACAATTCCTAGACTTCAACTTTCTTATGAGGAAAATGCTACAAAGTCTAGCAGCAGAATGTATCAGCCCATCATCACTAGCATCCTTAACCTACAAGCCCTCTGAGTAAACATGGAGAGAACTATCAACAAAGTTGTTTGTGACACACACCTGCAGCACAGTGCACACAAAAATAATGAAATGACCTTACCTACTGTAGCCACTGTAGCTGAAGCTGAAGAGAGCAAGGACTTGCCCCAGCTTCCCCAGTAGCCCCATCCAGTATAGGTTACACCTTGAGAAGCAGTATCCTATTTTTCCCAGTAAGAAGAAAAACAAAAGACAATAGAATCAGAAAATTATAGAAAAATCAGAACATACAGACAAGTAACCAAAGTATGAATGACAAACATATTACTTGGCTAATGAAATATATTACTTGAGCCAGACCTGGTGGCACACACTTGTAATCCCGGCACTCTGGGAGGCCAAGGCAGGAGGATCACAAATTCAAGCCTAGCCTGGGTAACTTAGCAAGACCCTGCTGTCTCAAAATAATAAAAGGGGTGGGGACGTAGCTCAGTGCAAAGGTCCTAGGTTCAATCTTGAGTACCGGAACATCAATCAATCAATAACTTGACTGACAGGTATATGTTAACCAGCATGCAAGCACCATGTAGCCAAAACAACTACTCATAATGGCACTCATACAAAGAGAAAAATGTTTTGTGGTGCAAAACCAAAGAAATGCAATTCTAAATTAATGCAGCTTCCAAATCTCTTTTAATTCTAGTGCTTTTAATTCCAATATTTTTTAAAATGCTCTACTTTGGGTGCAACCTGTAATACCTGAACTTTTGAAGTTTCAAGGTCACTGGAAGGTTTGACCTCTGGTCTTCTCCGAGTGGACGCCACAAGTTCTGATTTATCCTCTGGCTTGGCACTTTGGTCAACAGACTCAGAATTCTTGTCTGGCTCACAGTTTCCATCTTTAAGGATGGGAGTTGTCTCAGTTATTACTGGAGTCTCAGTATCATCTTTATCTGACATGATTAGAACATCACCTGATAAAAAGTCCAAGAAAAAATGTACTTATATAGGCTTTCTAAGTCTAAATTCACAGATGTAAAAAAATAATATAGAGACCCCATATACCTTCACTGTTTCCCCAGTAACACTAGCATGACAGAATATCACACCAGGAAACTGACCCTGACATAATCCACCTTACTCAGATCTCACCAGTTTTATATGCACTCACTTCTGTATATATAATTATATAAAATTCTATCACATACACAGTCTCATCCTTTGATACCATAGGGAGTTGGTTCCAGGATTCCCTAAAGATAGCAAAACCTGTGATGGTCATGTTTCTGATACAAAGCACTGTAGTATTTACATATAGCCTACACACATCCTCTTATATATTTTAACATCTGTAGAGTATTTATAATACCTAATGCAATGTAAATACTACATAAATTGGTGTTCTATACTGTTTAAAGAATACTGACAAGGAAAAGACTGTACAAGTTCACTACAGATGAGCATTTTCCCCAAATATTTTTAATCTGTGGTGGGTGGAATCTGCTGAAGAACCCAGATATGGAAGACCAACTGCATAGATTCTTGTGACCATCACCAGAGTCAAGATACAAAACAGTTTAACCATTAGGGTTCCCTATGCTATCCTTTTTTCTACCACAACGACTTCCCAAACTTCTTCCAACCCATAGCAACCAACTACTAATCCGTTCTCCCTCTTTAAAATTTTGTCATTTTATGACATATAAATCATATAGAATATTATCTTTTGAGACTAACTTTTTCACTCAGCACAAAAATCTCCAAATCCATTTAGGTTGTATCAATAATTACTTTTTATTTCTAAGTAGTATTCCACAGTTTAGATAGTTTAGACAATTGCAACTATTTATCTACTGAAGTTTGTCTGGGCTGTTTCATTTGAGGCTGTTACACAAATAAATTAACTATGAAAGTTCATGTACCAATTCTTACAGAAACATGAGCGCTCTTTGCTCTGGGCTAAATGATCAAAGTATAAATAATGGGTTAGTATGGTAAGTACACCTTTAGTTTTATATGAAAGTGTTATATTCTTTTCCATAATAATATGTTATCTTATTTCCTCCTAGGATTTAGAGGGTTTTTGGGGGGTAGGGTTGGTACTGGGACTCAAACTCAGGACCTGGCGCTTGACAGGCAGGTGCTTGCGCCACTGAGCTGTATCCCTAGCCCTTCCTCCCTGGATTGTATAAGTGATCAAGTTTCCTTCTCTCCAACTTTCATGTTAGCATTATTTTTTATTTAAACCATTCAGAGAGCTAAGGGGTAGTATCTTACTGTGGCTTCTCAGTTGCATTTCTGTAATAGTTAATGATGCTGCACATCTTTTCATTTGCTTATTTGTCCCCTAAACAACCTCTTCAGTGAAATACCTATTTGCTTGCTTATAATTAGATAAAGTCGGCGGTTTTGGTTTGTATGTTTTTTTGGAGGGGAAGATGTTTTTTCTGAGGTTTTTTGTTTTTTGGGTTTTTTTTTTCCTTTTTGCTGTTGTATTTTGAAAGCTCTTTATTCTACACTCAAGTCCTCTGTTTAAAATGCAGTTTTACAGCCAATACATACATTAAAAAATGTTCCCCATAACTAACTACTGGAGAAATGGACATTGAAACAAGATTCCATCTCATTCCAGGAAAAAGGGCTATCATCAAGAAATCAACTAACAAACTCTGGCAAGGCTGGATGGGGAAGGAAGGAACCCTTCTAGATCCAGTTACTCCCCTTCTAAGTATCTTCCTGGAAGAGTTAAAGACATCATACCACGGATGTGGTGGCACAGGCCTGTAACCCCAGCACTCAGGAGGCTGAGGCAGGAGGATCATTGTGAGTTCAAGGCCAGCCTGGGCTACAAAGTGAGCTCAAGACCACCCTGAACTGCATAGTGAGACCCCGTCTCAAAAAATAAATAAATAAATAAATAAAAGACTAGAAGGACATACTCCCAAGATATTAAACACTTTCATTTGTGCAAAGATTTAACGAGTGTCTTGAATTTGCCAGACCAGACGATAATTTTTTGTGTGTCGATGGCTGCTGATTACTATCGTTATAAGGGCTGTAGCATCCCTGTCCTGACCCAGCTTCATAGAGGGCAATAACAACAGACATGGAACGCACTATTTAATGTTTCTATAAGCTTTCCTGGTGTTCTATAGTGTTTGTTTTCAAAACTGGAGGAGGAAAAACTCCAACAACCGCAACCTCAAAAGTAAAACTACAGGAAGACTTACACACACACACACCCGCTGCCCGCCGCATCTACGAAGCGGAGAGCAGTACAGCCCAACTCCACGCGCCCTGGCTCTACAGTCTGACTTTGTTCCAGCCCTAGACTGGCCCTAAGGCGGCCAGGACAAGTGATCCCTGATCTGCACCTCAGTTTCCCTGCCAAACGGGGCGCTGGGGTGCTTCCGGTCCAGACCCAATGACGCGAGGGTCACGGGGGGGGGCTGGGACACGACGGCACAAACCCACTCAGAGGTTAACAGCTGCGGTCCTACAGGACTTGCGGAGGTGGCGGTTGTTTGTATCCTTACTACGGTCCCCAGCGCGGCTGTCTCTAGGCACACAAACACGCCTTCCCACATCCCGCACTCCCAAGAGCAGGTCCCACACGGCGATGGAACTCGCGCTCCTAAGTTCTCCGGTGCCAACAGCGGCAAGAACAGGGACGCAGAGCCTCAGAGGCTCTCACAGCCCCGCACCCTGCTGTGAGGTGGCCGCTGCCCACCCTCAGGCCGCCGCCTCCTCCGCCTCGGTGACCTCCACCGCCCCAGGGTCTCTGGAGCTTGCACCCTACGTACTCCGCCCGGGAAGCCCCGCGCCACCCACCTCCTCCCTCACCGCACCCGGCGCCACCGACTCGCCGCTCCTCCAATCCCGGAAATACTTCTGTCGCTGAGAGGCGGGGCCGCGCTCGCCCAAGAACACTTCCGGGTCAAGCAGCTGCGAGGGCGGAAGGAATACTGCTCCGGTTCGGTAAGTGAGGGCTTGGTCCGGGTAGTCTCGAGGGAGGTATGGGGGCGCACAGGCGTGCGACTTAGCTGATAGGTCGTGGTCGGGGTTGCTCCTCAAGATCGGAGTGAGCGGAAACTCCGCTTTCTCGTCCCTCACGGTTTGGTGGGCGAACCACACCACAAGTCAACAAACGGTGATTGTCTAATGTGTTAATTAGTGCTTTACAGAAATTTGGTCAGGGTAGTGGAGCAGAATGAAGTAACAGAGTAAGACGTCTTCTGTAGATCCGGAGTCGAGCATGCTAAATGGAGGGAAAGGGCGCTGTGGGGACAAACTTAGCGAAGTCCAGGAAAAAGGAAAGGGCCACTGCCCCTGCTGCGCCAGGAGCAGGAAGGACAGGATGGGGAGGGAGGGAGATGAGGCCGGGACCTCAGCACCGAGTCTGGCGAGGCCTGTGAGCCGAGAGAAGGAGCTTGACTTTGATTTGAAACTCAGAGCAGAAGAATGATGCGTTCTTTTTTCTTATTTTAAAATGACTAAAATATTTTTTAAATTTTTTAAAAAATTAAAAGCTACACAATTTCAAAACAAGATGATAGGAAATCAATAATGGTTGTTATATTGCTTATTTTTATATTGCGTATTAGTATCTAAAAAGTAGTTGTTCAGACTATCAGATGTAGGCATGCAAAATCGCTCAGAAAAATGAAGCGTTAACTGTTCCTTTCAATAAAGAAACAATTTAGTAGTACAATTATCTTAGCTATCTTGTGTGTGTGTGTGTGTGTATATATATATATATATATATATATATATACATCTTTTTCCCTTTTCTCCTTTTCCTCATCCCAGTTGTTCTCTCCTTTTCAGCAGTTTCTTTCCCTTTCACAATATCTATTGTACTTTTTTGATTTTGTTTACTCTTTTAGTTTCTTACACTAGGGAGACAATATGATGTCTACACATATGGGTCTAATTTATTTCTCTTAGGAGCATCCTTCTTTAGTTGCATCCATTTACCTGTGAAAGGCTCAAGTTTATCTTTCTTTATAGCTGAGTAATACTCCATTGCATAAAAATACCACATCTATTAGCCATTCCTCAGTTGCTGGGCATCACTTTCACTGGACTGGTCCTGCCCTCATCAGAAAGATGCACCTCCTCATTTGCCCTTGGGCAGGGGGGATGGGGGGACACCCTCCCACCCCCAGTCAAAAAAGCGTTTAAGGCCACGTATTGTAAAGACATGGATAATTAAATCCCAGAGGGAAAGAGGCTTTTAAGAATGTAGGTCTTCCATCTCCCTTTAATGCCTTCAGAATTAACCCTCTTAATGTCCGTATATAAGAGATACTTCCAAAACCCTTTTAGATATTTTCATTTGCTTTCCCTGAATTTAGGCTTAAGTATATGTGGGAGCTTGCTATAAATGCCTACTCCGAAAGAGAAAGAAACAGTATATAAGTATAAAATGAATAATTTCCTCTGTTGCAATCGAAAATGGATAGAGTTGGTAAACTATTTAACAGTTCTCTCAGTTTTATCTTTAAAATGTTGCTATTCACAAGCTTTTAGGTCCTAGAATCTCTACATTATGGAAACTTACTGAGAACTTCCAGAGTTTTGGTTATGTCCCTTATAGCTACCAATATTTATCATTTTCAACAGAAGATCTTTCAAAAAGTTCATTGTAAAATAATTTACTCATTACATGATAAGATGCCAGCATTTTTTTCTCATTTGATCGTTACACATTGTTTACATGTATTGAATTATCACATGGTTCCCATAAATTTTAATAATTATTATATGTTGATAACAGATAAGGAATGTTAATATTGACACATCCTTGAAAAGATGTATTCAAATATTTAACAGTCTCCATGCAGGTCCTTCAGAACTGTTGACATTGGATATGGGTTAAGTGTTATTGCAGACCACAAAAAGTCATTTCTTTGGTTGTTCTGATATTGGCAAAAGCTTAACTCTCAACCTGCTAGACATCAGATATGACAAGTTCCTGATCCCTGACAGTGAAGAATAAATTCTAAGGAACAATGGAAGTTAAGAGTAGAAAAAATTTTTGGAGAGACAGAGTAGTCCAGAAGTGAGTTGCCAATGACCCCAATACTCTGAGAATGTTTATAAAGCAAATCAAGAGGTAGGGACAACGTGAGTCAAAACTATGATCGACCAATAAGATTACAAGTATGCCCGCTTAGGTAATATTGATCCAATAGGGAAACAGGTCACATAGCAAGTATACATATAAAGAACTAAGACTTTTAGGAAGGGATGGGTCTGGAGGCCCTGATCATCCACCTCAATGACTAATGTCTATCTAGATTTTAATGGATTAGTTGATACCAGTTATAGTATAATCTTTAAGTTATTGCTTATCACTGGGCATGATGGCACGCACCTGTAATCCCAGCAGTTGGGAGGCTAGGCTGAGGCAGGAAGATTGCCGTGAGCTCAAGGCCAGCCTGACCTGCATAGTGAGACCTTGTCTCAAAAAAAACAAAACTACTGCTTATCTTCAGGGAAACATGTAGCCCTGATCTTTCCATCTTTGCGTTGAGGCCTGGCTGTAATGTGTCTTCACCCACACTAACTCCCTCAAGGTCCTAGCCCCATCAGACTGACTATCATGTTTCTACCTATCTTCACTGTCTGTAACAGTGTAACTAATACAAGGCTCAGTATTTTTTTCTTTTAAATTTGTATTGGCACATGTTTGTAGTCTATAATTACATTCATCATGAGGAGTTGGTGTATGTGCATAACATGTCTTAATTTTTTGGCACTTCCCCCTCCCCTCCCAGCTGCACTTTTCCCTACCTTCTTTCCCCTTCTCCTTCCCTTTTTTCTCTATTATCTTTCTTTTATTTATATTTTGGATTTCTCATATGAGAGAACCCTTGCAGTGTTTAAGCTTGTGTGTCATTTATTTCATTTAACCACACAATCTCAAGGTGCATCCAGTTTCCTACAAATGACTGAAACTTACCCTTTATGGCAGAGTAGTGCTCCATTGTTTATAAATACCTCATTTTCTCTGTCCGTTCATCTGTTGAAGGACATAATGGCTGCTTCCAAGATTCAGCTATTTTGTATTGTGTTGCTATAAACATAGGTATGCATGTATTGCTATAATATGTTGTCTAACCCTTTGGAGAAGATACCTAGAAGAATAGCTGGGTCCAGTGGAATTTCTATTTTTAGTTTTTTGAGGAATCTGTGTACTGATTTCCATAGCAGTTGTACCAGTTTACATTCTCGGCAACAGTAAAGAAGGATTCCTCCCCGCCCCTGTCCCCCGTTCCCCAGGCCCCCCTCAACCTCACTGGCTTGTATTGTTATCAGATTTCTTGATGATGGTCATTCCTCCTATACCAGCATTTCTTTAAAGAATGTTTTCCAAAACAAAAATGTTGAGAATGGCAGTTTTAAATTTTTTACACATCCCTTTAATGTCTGACTTAGTAGAAAAGAACTAGGTTTTTATTTCTCCTACATTCTTTTGGAGCAGCACCCAGTATGTAGCCTCTGAAAAATTGCACCATGTTGTAGGAGAATGAAAGTGAAAAAGGCAAATGTCCTTCTCTTTTTTTTGATTTTGAGTGTTTTGTTTTGTTTATTTGAGACAGGGTCTTGCCATGTAGTTCAAGCTGGCCTTGAACTCACTATGTATCCCAGGCTGGCCTTGAACTCAGAGCAGTTATCCTGCCTCAGCCTTCTAGATCCTGGTGTTATAGGCATGTGCCACCACATCCAGCTAAATATCCCAGTATTATTATTAAAAATTGTTTTGGAAAAAAATCTCAGAGACACCAAGAAAACCCTGTACCAAACGTTGAGAATTGTTGAATTATTATTATTATATTGTTATATAACCATCAAAAGAAGTATGAGCTTGATTTGTGAATCAGTAAAACTAAACACACATTAAAAATACAGATGCCCAGACCCTCCCCCCTAGAGATGCCCAGTCAGTAAATCTGCATAGACTCAAGAAGTACTACAGATGTAACTGCTCTGGATGCTTACAATTTGCAGTTTGCGAAAAGCAAAAATGAAATTCTTGAGACTATTCTGCCCTTACATCAAAACAGCTGGTTCCTTACTTTCAGATGTCTTCATTAACAGCTTCTAGTCTGAGGCTGTGGAAAGTTAGTAAGAAGTTTGTACCAGACACCTTTCTGGCTACCAAGTTGACGAGTATCTGAAGTCAGTGTTGATTGTCTGTTATAGACAGAGGCCCTTTGCCAAGACTGAAAAAGTTTATAGACTCCCATTCATAAGCTTGATGAACTCATAAAAGAGGGACACTGCAGTAAGTCTTATAATAGAGCATTCTCAGTGTGCTAGAGGACTGACAAAGCAGAAGAAACTCGTCTAAAAGAAGGCAGTGTGCTCTAATGCACCTCTCTCTTGAGGGCCCGCTCTCTTTATTTTCTTTGTGTACTTTAAATTCTGCTTAATAAACCTCTATGCCTCTTACAAAATGAAGAGGGTGGGGAGTTTAGATAAGAGGGCTTCCTGAATAAAGTGATATTAGTTTGATGTTATAGATTAAAATTTCCACAGGAAGATAGCAGTAAGGAGGTACAAAAAAAACAAGAACTTTAAGGTGAAAAGTTACTTAGAGAATGAAACATGGATAGTCAACGCTTTGTGCCAGGATAGGAAAGCTGGGAAGTTTATAGGATTTAATAAAGAACAAAATCATGATGATCGGCCTCTAGAAGAGGAAATGAAGACTAGCGGAGGACATCAGGCCTGTGTCACCAAAGGCCGTGCTGAGCCTCTATTTATCTCCATTTATTTCTTCAGCAAGTGATTGCTGTGTATACATGCTTGGACTTAGGCTTCCTCTTGTGCACCTGAGCTATTTTTGAGAATTATGGCACCAGACTAGAATTTTTAGCCTCTCTCATGGACTGTGAAAAGTCATAAGTAGATTTTAAAATTGTCTTCACTTGCTTGGGTGTTTAGGACCAGTTCTGAGAGGGGCAGTGTTTAGATACATCTAAGGGGTAAGACTGAAATTTGAGAGTCCTATTTAGAAATTGAAAATATAGTATGGTACTGAGATAAGATGAAGGACAATGACCTAGGGCAGGGACAGTAAGAACTGAAAAGTAGGTAGTAAGCGACATAATAATAGCAATAGCCTGTGTTTATAATTTACCAACATCCATTCATCTTACCCTGAAAACCCCTATGAAGTGGTCACTAGTATACTAGTAAACTTAGTCTACAGATGTGAGAGCTCAGGCTTCTGGAGCCCGCACCTTTACCCAGGGATCAGGTAGCTAACACCAGCACCTGTTCTCCTTAGCTATATAATGCTATGATTTTAGTATTTCAAAACCAGAAGAGTTGTGGGCTACTATCCAAACTATGCCTATGCTAGACAAGAAGATCTGAGAACAAGAGTGAGTAGTTCCATTTTAGATTTCTGATCTTACTATACTAGGGGACATTTCAGACTGTAGAGAAAAAATTAGAGGTAGAGAGATCATAGATCTAAGCCTGTTTCATGAGTATTTTTATCTTTTGCCTCCAGTTGCAATTTAGCAAATGTTTGTGACAAAAAGGACAAAAGCCACAGGAACAGAATAATGAAAATAATCTTGGGTTTGTAGGAAGTTCAAATAAATAAAAATACAGGTGTTTCTTAGAGAATATGTTTTGAATTTTGACTGCCCAAATGCCCATTGTGAGGTATGTGTGGGTTCTCCGATACCCCTGGAAGCGTTATGTGCTACTTTAATTAAAAACTTGTGTGTGGCACTGGATGTGGTGGTGGTGCACACCTCTAATCCTGGCACTTGGAAAGTTGAGGCAAGAAAACTGAGGCCTCATAGTAAGTTTTAAGTCTGGCTGAGGTTACATAGTGAGGCCCTGTCTCAGAAAACTTTTGTGTAAATGCCTCTCAGAATGATGATACCTGTTTGAAAATGACATTTTTCTGTTACAGATCCCTGTAACTCTGCTTCGAGTATAAGCAGAACAACTTTGTGTTTGTTCTTTATAGAGGATGGAGTAGTGTAGTGCTAACAATCTGCGCTTCATTTGCTTGCTCTTCTTGCCAATTCAGAATGCCACTTTGTCAATCAGTGTGCGATATGTAGGACCTCCTCTGTGTTCCAGGTGCGACAGTGCCAGCAGAGAGGAGTGGAGGAGCGGCAAATACAGCCTGGAACACATGTAATTATGGGGAGTGAAGCATTAATATCCCAGTATAATTGGAGCAAAACACAATACCATCTGGGCATCCGTGTTTTTCCCCTCTGAGTTATCCGAGAACTGCTTCAGCAAACAGCAGTTCCCTCAGCCAACTTAATATTGAGCCACCAGAATGGAAGTCAGCCACATTACTTCTTTATTTACTTCTGTTGAGAATTGGAATCGAATGGAAATATTTCTTCTCTCAGAAGTTGGCAGGAATAGCAACAAGGCAATCTGTTAGGGATGACAGCTACAGGCTCTTAGCTTTCTCTCCCTTTTTAAAAAGATAGTCAATATTCAGAGTGGTTTTCTAGAGTAAAATCATCTACATGTCTGATTATTCGTGAGCCTAGTAAAGCTTCCATGCTAAACACCAAAAAGATAAAGTAGTTGCAGTGAACTTGAGCGTGACATTTACCTGTTATACTCTTACTAATGCTGAAGAAAGTAATATAAAATTCTATCAAGTAACTTCATCTACAAGCAAAGAACAGCCCTTTTTAATTGTTTACAGGGTGGTGGTACTTGATTTTCCCTTTTGAACTCTTTCTTTGCCAGCTTCAAATGTTGGTTGCTACATTGCAAGTAGCAGACCTGATTTTATGGAAAGTCCCAAACTTAAAGGAAGAGTGCACTCCTAAAATTCATAACCTACTCCTTTGTCTTCTGCATCGTCTTACACTTACTGCCTTCAGTACTCATACACTGTCTTGTATACAGTCAGCTGTCTTTGCCACTGCCGTCTGAGCTAGTTGGTAAACTCCTGAAAGTCTGGGATGTGTCTTCAGCATCGCTTGCAGCAGCTAGGACCTCGTCCTGCCGAGGAGGGGTCCTTGATTTAACCAACATTTTAAGGTCAAGCTAGAATGAGCAGAATATTAATAGTTGCTCAGTTCTATCAGTGCTGCTGAGAAGGAAAGGAAAGGAAGTATCCTAGTCAATACAGTTTTTGTGGCAAGTAGCAGAAATTCATTTACACTAACTTAAATAAAAGAAGATTTAGTGCAAGGAAGTAAATCAAGGCTACCCTGACCCTACCATGATTTTTCCGTTGGTCTTCTTTCTGCATCTGTTCCTTTGGAAACACACCTTTGCCAGTGTCTTCTCTTCAGCTGCTGTAATCTACGAATGCACTGTGCCTCTCAGTCACTCCCATTAGATATTCTGTGTGCTCAGATGCCCTTAGTATACGTGTGGGCGCCAGCACAAGAACTTGTCCCCTGGCGTAAAATCAGAGTGTTAAGCTATTTCTGCCACCTTTGGCTAAGGAGCAGTTCGGGGTCTTCATAGTATTCTTCCAGACACAGCCTGGTAAGCTTCTGTGAACGTCAGTAGAGGCAAACGGCTGGGTCTGTGTAGAACAGGAAGTGCAAATATGGCCACATGGGTGGACTGCCTGCCACACCCACTGTGAAAGGAGAAGAGTTGGAGAGGAGAATGAGGATTGCTTCAGGGGCACAGCCATTGTTTAGTTACTTCTGCTGAGCGTAGTCTTTTGTCTCCTGCTTAGCCATTTCCTCATTTGCTTTCTTGTTTGCATGTTTGGTGTTCATTTTTGTTTTAACTTTTAATAAAATTAAAGATGTGTACTTCTTTGTGGGGAAAAAAAGTGAGTCATGGGAGCTGAAGAGCTGAATTATGTCAGAATCCAGGGCAACATGTATCCATCTCTGTCCTTTGCGTGCCTCTCATCCCCTCATTCCTGCTCTTCTCCCACTCTCTGCCCTGCCTGCATCTGTTGCCCTTTCTCTAAGCTTCTCCCTGCAGGTGTCCCACACCTGCCTCCCTAAGCCCCCGTACACCTTCTCTTCCTCAAATGGCCCAAAACACAGATGTCTCCTTTCCAAATGCTAGGAACTCAGATTCTGATTAATGTGATTAATCAGATTAAGGTAATGGATTGGCTTCCTCCTGAGCCCAAGAAGATGTAGGCAGGACTCAAAACAGGGAGCCTTAAATTGAGTAGATCACAAAGAATATTCTCTGTAGAACTCAGGATACATCAAAACAGTGTGACTTCATAGTTACACTGGGGCACAACTCAGTTTACACTGTTCGTTTGATCCATATTGTTGCAAAATATTTGCAGTGAGAAAAGGAAAAAGGTAAAGTTTTAAAGATTGAAATCATATAATGATGCCCTGAAACACAAGATTTTTAGATGTGTACATGGTATTCTGAGTAAAATTGCTGTATAATGGTGTAATGGGTATATTTTAACATAATATCTGAAAGAACTATCAACAATAACAATATTCAGTGATCACTGTTGCTAAACTCCATGTTTTGGGTATACTATCTCATAAGATTTCACAGTGTCCTAGGTGAATAAGTGCCACAGTTTTCCCACTTTAAAAACAAGGGGACTGAAGCATAGGGAATTGAGAAGTTTATAAGAGTTACAGGGCTAGTTAAAAATCAGCCCCAGGATTCAAATCCAGGAAGTCTGTCTCCAGAGCCTGTACTCTAAACCTAAGTGCTGAAGCTTTCCCAGAAACTTTGTTAGACTTTTACAGAGTAATCTAAATCCAGAATGGACTGTGACTGATTAGTTCTTTCTTACTGAAGTGTTCCATCTGGAACACCAATAGCCAGGATTGTGGTAGAGGAAATGACGATCTGCATAGGCAGCCCCTGGATGATGGAACATGGACCCACTGCCCAGAATTACCTGGAGAACTAATTAGAAGCCCTGAATTCTAAAGATGAGGCCCAGAAGTTCCCAGTAGGTCTTGGATGGGACCCAAGAATCTATATTTTTAACAAGCTGTCTAGGTAATTGTGATATTCAGCCTGGTTTGGAAACTCTGGAGTTGGTGAACTTTTATTTACAATATTATCTTCTAGGACAAAAAGATAAATGAAGACTTCAGGGGTTCACAGTTTGAAGAGTGTCTTTGGGTGAGGTCTTTGGAGATTGTTAGCATTGTTTTTGTCTAGAAAGTAAAATAGGTACTAGTAAACATATATCATTTTGAATAACGATGATACAGATATAATAGATACCTACTATATCAGACTTAAACTACCTTCATCAATAAACATTTATTGAGTGTGCACTATTTATGACATATAGCAATCAAAAACATAGTCTCAGTGAGAGGACTCAGGTCAGATGAGTAGACTGCCGAGCACCACAGAGCAGCACAGGCCAGAGCCAGTGAACAACGCGCACAGGGAGTGCTCGGGGTCGGAGAAGCCTTCTGGACCCAGGCGTGTGGAGGAGGCAGGAATAGAAAAGGGGCTCAGGGGAGGCACGTCAAGAAGAGATTCCTGCAGCAATAATGCTGCCAGTCCTCTCAGAGATGTGCTTGTGCAGGACCCCTCTCTTGGAGGCTGTTTATTCCCCCAGTGCCCTGAATCTCAGAGCAAGGAGGATGAGCCCATCTCCTCTACTTGCACAGTCTTCTGTACTCGCTGACTTGATCCTGGGGCTCGTGACTATCCCCACAACGAGCTACTGCACTTCAGAGCCGCTCCACTCTGACTTTTTCATCTTGACCAGGTCTTTACTCCAGTCACTACAGTTTTCAGAATCCATCTCTCATTTTGCCCTTAGCCCAGCCTGTTCTCCAGAATCAGGAATCAAATGTCTCATTCTCTGTCTACCTGAGAGTGGTTAATGAGACCCACTTGTCACTGCTACAACTTGTAGGTCTTTCCCTGAATGTCCCCTGACCAGTGAGCTCCGCTTTTTCCCTGGGCCCTGGCACTGTCCCTGGAGCATTTCTGTTGATTCCTGCTTATCACTCAGGTCCTACTGCGCAACTTTCTCAGAGACGCTTTCTGGAATAAGGTTCACTCCATGCTGCATCTTCCTGTAGCATCCTATATTTTCCCTTGGCAACACTAAGCATGTTTTGTACACATTTGGTTAGTTTCTGAATCCCCAGCCAGACTGAGCTCTGGGAAGACAGAGATGGTGTCAGGAGAACAGTAGATTGTCACATAGTAGGTACTGCTAAGGAGAGGAAAATGTACACCTTAGTCTAAAACTTAGTGATGGGAAGAGGTAGGGAAGAGGGAGATGGCAGGATAGAAGCGAAGGGGTATTAGAGTAAACTGAAGTCATGGAGAGTTTTATGTTTTTGTTTTTGGCATTTTCCCTCACAAAGAGCAGGACTCCAACTCAGAACCTTAAGCAAGTTATCTGTGCTGTTCTGCCTTCATTATACTTACATGTCCAGTTACTTTTATCCACAGAAGTGATGTATAGTTTTGTTCCACATTAACTAGATGAGAATAAAATAATGTGTTGTTTTAAAGTAAAAGCATAAATGGTAGTAATTTGAGTCCCAGCTATAGCAAAAAAAGAAATACATGACAGCAGAAGGAATGAATGAAGTTTGGAAAATACTATGTGATTGAAGCCATAGGAACTCCTTGTCAAAGTCCTAGGAAAGCCTAGTATGCTTTTCCTGCACACTCACAGAGCCTGTTAATAATGAGAAACACTAGTGTAGAATAAAGAACAAAATTAGGTCCAATCTTACAGTGAAAAAGAATTTGGAACCTTTTATGTTATGCCCCTAGCACAGTGCCTGGTTTATTGCTTTCAGTCAATAAATGTTATTTCCTATGTTTTTGCCTATCACTACTTCCTACAAAAGAGAAATCAGGTTCTAATCTGTATTTTCTGATTAATTCCAGCATAATCTTAAAGAGGAAGTCACTGTGAAGTTTATAGATTAGATTAAATCATTTATTCACTGTCCTCTGATGTCCAAGTCTTTGTTTCCTTCAGTATCATTTTAGTCGAGTTTTAGGACAGAGTAGAAATAAACACGTGTTCAATCTGTCATGTAAAGCCAAAATCTAAAATTTTTTGTTTTGCTCTATTCTTAAATTTTAAGGATTTAGAAGACTATTTATTGTCATTATTCAACCATCCTTAAAGCTAATGAAAATTAAATGACATTTACAACTTCTTATAATTCAGTCTTTGAGGCATTTAATGGCAAAATACAATGATCCATTGCTTTATATGTTCTGTGATCAAACAGCCTTCATGTGTGTATAAAAGAGAGTAAATGTCATTTCCAAAACTAATTATCTTGGGCCTTTATATGACATAAAGGCAGGAATTTCAACACCTATTTTATAGAAATATAAATTGAAATTTTTCTTTTGAGAGCCCATGATTTAAAAGGGGAACCAAATGAGCAGGAAAATAATCATAAACTCTTTAACTCTTAGACTGGACTTGTATTTTGCCTTTTTTATTTATGGTATTTTGGTCTTCTGTTAAGACTGTCTAATAATCTTTCCCTGTGGTTTTATTTTTGCATTTGTACCAACTGCACCTTAAGATGTCAGTTTTTCCCTTAGCTAGTTTCACTAGACTTTGAGCTAGAAATTCGGTGCTCTTACGAACTGTTATATATTGTATTTTGGCTCTTCATATTGAAGAAACCATGAAAGGAAAATTCTTTTATCTAACACTTTTTCCCAAGAGAAAGGCTTTACAGCCCCAGAAGCCAGTATTTCTACTTGCATATATGCTTTCAGAGCAATTTTCTTTCTAATATCAACACTAAAGAGACTACCTTAAATACCCTTGCATTATTTATATTTAATATATGTGTGTACTTGAATTATATAAATTTTGAGTTCCATAATTAAGATTATAATATACCAGTTGATTTACATTATTGATAGAACAACAGATGGTAATGTTGCAGGTTGAAAGAAAAGATCATTAAGCTACATATTTTAGCCTTCATTGGCTCCCTGTTGCATAGAATTTGTCAGAGTGAAATAGGATGATAGCATTTCAGAACTGGAAGAGTCCTTGGAGATTTTCTCATCTAGCTCCTCGTTTGACAGATGAGAAAGCAGAAGCCCAGAGAGGACGCTTCTTGCCAAGGTCATACAGCTAGTTCACAGCAAGCTGGGACCACAATCCAGGTCTGCTCTTCCCTGATTCTGTGCTTTTTCTAACATCTCTGCGTGAGATATTTAAAGTGGTGTCTCTAATCACTCCCTGATGTCAGCACCAGTTACTTTAATCAATTTCTCGTCTCTTCATTTCTGATACATACAGAATTTCACCCCACTGTGAGCCTCAGTTGCTTAAATTTTATATTTGGCTTTCTTTTAGGTTGGTCTCCACTCACATCTTCTTAATTGTGAAGACTTCAACTTACCCTTGGATCAACCTGCCACTCCTCTAGAAAACCCCACCGAGCAGTGAATCTCCCCCTGTCCTCTTGTCATAGCAGAGCAGCTTTTGAGTTTTCAAAGGCTAAACAAGATTTTTTTTTTCACTGTCCCATGAAGCCGTATTGTTGCTTCTTCACTTTCATGGTGGTTATTCCTGTGCCCGCTGCTTTTGTTTTGGAAGATGCGGCCCTCACCCGGGTTACCCCCTTGGTGTCAGCGGGTTCCCGCTCAGGCAGCGGTGTCGTCATAGCCAAAGAGGGAGCTAGCGTCTCCCTCGAATGTCCTCTCACCGTTGCTCCCTATGAAGATGTCCGCTGGAGCAACCCTAAAGGACAGTACCTGGATGGCAGAGGTAACTGCATCAGGGTAAAATTAACCAGGACTACTCGTTTCCTGTTCTGTTCTGTTGCTATTCTGACATATTTAGCAAGAAATCTCAAAGATGAGATGCAGATTTATGTGTCTTAACAAGTCTTGGAGTGTTTTATCCCTGTCAAAAGGAACAAAGCAATTATAATTATTTAACTGAAGAAAAATGAAGAGTAGTTATAAATTTAAAAGTGTTCACGTGATGACAGTGAGCATCCTGTTGGTGAGTTGGTTGTATTCTTCACTGAAGGTAGCAGACTGAATGAGGGCTGCTAAATACAGCTGTGCAGGCACTGCACTGTACAGTTCCAGAGGAACCTAAACTGCGGTGTGAACAGTGCAGTGTAGTGGCCCTCTAAAAGGATGTAAAAGTTTTGGCTAGACTGAAGAGAACAAAAAATTTTTGCTTTTAGGTGAATTACTACAAACGTTAGAGGAAATCCAGATTGTTTTTTAGAATGAATCAGATAGTCCTTGGGTATCCTGGGGATTTGATTGTCTACAAATAGCAAAATGCACAGTTGATCAAGTCTCTTAAATAAAATGATACAGCATTTGCATAAAACCTAGTTACATCCTCCCATACAACAATCAGTTGTCTCTAGTTTACTAATATACCTAAGACAATGTAAATGCTATGTAAATAGTTGTTTACTGTACTAATGGCCGGGGGAAAGTACACATGCTCAGTAAAGATGCAGACATTTCCCCCCAATATTTTCATTTTGAAGTTAGTTGAACCCAAGGATGTGAACCCATGGATACTAGATGCCTGCTATATAAATCTGCATAAAACTCAAGTCCCTTGAACATTAGAAGTATACTGTGGATTTCTGTAACCTTTCCAGCTCTTTCTTTTTCTATTCTGTACTTAATTTACTTGAAAACAGAAAAGATTCCCGTGCACTTTTTGTCTCTCAGTCTTTACAAAAAGTATAGGTATAATGATAATGCAATAAGGATTCCTTTTTGACAGATTTTTATATAATTTTGCTATCGGTGGACCTCTTAACACACATCTTGATCCAAACTGCTAATTCCTTAGCCAGTATTCTGTTAGAAGGATCTTTTTAAGCTACAAAGTGCTTGAGTTAGAAAGTATTTTTAAAAACAAATCACCATGAAAAGCCAGAGATGACACATTCTGAGATCCCTACAAGCTAAACTTTGAGAAAAGGACACTTTGTCTTTTTTTCCTAAAAAGGTAGTCTAACCTAGTCTATCCACAAAGGATATCGGTCATTCGTATTAAAGTGGAAAATAAAATGGAGGTAGATAGTATTTCCTTCGGAAGCGTGTGTGCGTACTACAGGTTTCATGTGAAGTGCAATGGTAAATCACATTCTTAGCATGTATGAGGCCTGGATTCAGGTTGCAGGACTTCAAACAAACAAAAACATCTGTAAGTATAATAAATACACACTAAATATTTTAACTTTCTACACCTACTGTTCGGCAGGCACATAAAGAATTTGAATTGTTAGAAAAGTATCTTAAATCAGTTAATTAAAAACATGAATCTATTAAATCATGATGTCTAGGATGGTGCTAAGAATGCGGTGTTTTGAACAAGATTCAGGGTTCTGTATTTGGACCCACTGAACTAGAGTTCAGTCTCCTCTGGGCTCTAGGATATAGTGAACAAACACATCTGAGACTTGAATTATTCAGTGTGATCCTTACAGACTGAGTGCATAAACAAAGCCCTAGGTTAGGACAGAACCAGCCAAGTGGAATGGCGGTTTCATTTTCCTATTTTCCTTTTACTTTGGAAACCACTAACATCTATCATTGATGCTTTCAGCAGCAGCTCTGGAAAATTGTATTAAATTTTATGAATCTCAAGTGAGAGGAGTTTAAAGAGCATGTCAGTCTAGCATAAGGTTCATAAATCTTGAGCTATTATCAGCAAGTGAGCTCCAGAGTTTAGATTGTGGTTGTGGTACAGTAGTTGATTAATGGAGTCCATGCAGTTCATCATGCTTTGGGTTCAAAGGGTGTCCTTTTCATAGCTTCAAGTTCATACAACAGGAACTTAGGGAATGATGGCTGTGTTCATAGCTACATAGTTTCTTCCTTGTTTGCCTTAGAGAAATGATGGCTCCTAAAAATAAATATAGCTGTAGAATTTAGATCAGTTTTGATGATGATAAAAATAGGCAGCATGCTTACTAATTTGTATGCCACTAAAAGCATCCAGAACCATAGAATCTTGGGATGAAGAGTTTTGAAAGACTAGGCGCTCAGGTGATAAGAAGTACTCACACAGCCTTCTCTGGGACACCACTTCTGATCACTGAGACACGCACAGCTCAAGGTAGCCCAGCCATTCCATCTTTGAGTGGCTTTCATAACTAATGCACAGAACATTCTGGGAATTTACCATGAAGGTAAAAAATGTACAGCAGATCTGTGTTATTGAAGCATATTGAATCAAGTATGTATTCAGTATGCTTTGCTTTCTCGTACACTTTTATACTTTGTGTGTATGGTCCATGAATAAATATACCTTCATGTGTGGGGAAGAGGCAGCATGTTTCAGGTTTAAAATAGAGGGGCAGGCATTTTAAGGGCAACTTGATTCTCTTTGCTAAGCTGTTCGTTTACCTTGACTTATGAGACACATACATTAACTTGTGCTTCAGTTACTCTTAGCAGAAAATCAAGATATCATCAACACACCTTTCCTAACAAAGCAAATTAACATGTGCAAAGCGTGCCAGAGTAGCCAGTTAATAATTGAACAAATACATTAAATTGCTAGGTTCTTTTTTAAAAAAATAACTTTTGTGCCTTATCATATATATTCATTACGGAAGGTGAGCAAACACAGTTAAAAAGAAAGTGTTATTTATAACCCATCACCCTAGAAATAATTGTCTTCAGTTTCTGAGGCATATCCTTCTAGTGTATGAAAACATAGAGGTAGCAGTTATAGTGTAGATACATATTGTATGATTAAAAACTAGTTATTATTTTAAAATTTGTTGCAGTGAAAGACACATTGCTATTAATCCCCCTGCAAAGAGTCCCCCTTACTTGAAACATGCCTACCCCATCATTCTTGCCACTTGCTGAGGCAATTCCGAAAGTTCTCTTTCATGAGTGTCTTTAACTGTGCTGTCGTGATAGCCTCGATGTCCTGAACTGATTCAAAACTTTTACCTTTCATGGTCATTTTGGCCATGGGAAGAGCGAGAAGTCTCATGGTCCCCAGTGTGGTGAAAAAGGTGGGTGAGGACATGGCATAGTACTTTTGTTTGGCCGCAGATGTAGCTCAGTGGCATAAGTGCTTGCCTGGCAAGCCTAAGGTCAGGAGTTTGATTCCTGGTACCAAAAACCCCCCTTTTATTTGACAGAAATTGCCACAGATGTAAACTGTAAACTGCTTCATAAAGTGACAAGAACGATGAGATAAGTTGAAACAAGGGGGAGTTTTTCAAGGGGATTGATGGCGACGTGACTTTTACTGTAATAAATTTATTTCAACATTCACCATATTTTTATCATACCAGTAATATAAACATTTATTTAGTCATTTAATACTATTTAGACATACCTGTCTCCCTGAAAGACATTTTTATATCTAGCAATAAGAAGAAAATGGTGGCAGTTATTAGTGTCGAAAGGAAGATCTTGATCTCTTTTTTTAAGTTTCAAGCTAGTTATATTTTGACTGTGAACAGAACAGTCTGTCCATTTTTCACATGATTCAAACAAACAGTAGAGTCTAACTTAAAAGTTAAAGTGCTTTCATGAAGAGGTGGAATATTGATAAAGTGGTTGGCATATTTGGTAATAATACTCATTATGCTATAATTTTTTTCATGTCTGTTGGATTATCAGGTGGAAAATGGTTGGTTTCTGATAACTTCCTGAATATCACCAGCGTAGCCTTTGATGACCGTGGGCTCTATACATGTTTTGTCGTGTCTCCGATTAATGCCTCCTACTCTGTCACCCTACGTGTGATTTTCACCTCGGGAGACATGAGTGTCTACTATATGATTGTTTGCCTGATTGCCTTTACAATCACACTCATCTTGAATGTCACACGGCTGTGCATGATGAGCAGCCATCTTCGCAAGACAGAGAAGGCCATCAATGAATTCTTCAGAACTGAAGGAGCTGAGAAACTTCAGAAGGCCTTTGAGATTGCAAAACGCATCCCCATCATCACCTCGGCCAAGACTCTGGAGCTTGCTAAAGTCACTCAGTTTAAGACCATGGAGTTTGCTCGTTACATTGAAGAACTGGCAAGAAGTGTCCCTCTTCCGCCCCTTATTCTAAACTGTCGGGCCTTTGTTGAGGAGATGTTTGAGGCTGTGCGAGTGAATGACCCTGATGACATGGGTGAAAGAATTAAAGAAAGACCTGCTTTGGATGCTCAAGGTGGCATCTATGTCATCAACCCAGAGATGGGGCGGAGTAACTCACCAGGAGGAGATTCAGATGATGGTTCTCTGAATGAACAAGGCCAAGAGATAGCAGTTCAGGTTTCTGTCCACCTTCAGTCAGAGACCAGAAGTATTGATACAGATTCTCAAGACAGCAGTCATTTCAGCCCACCTGATGACGCAGGATCTGCGGGATCCAGCTCTAACTACAGAGATGGAGCATGTGAAAACTGCCAGGTGTGAGCTATCCTAGACCCTGCAAAAACAGCTCTCAGGAAAGGAACATGTTATGTGGAGGAGATAACATTTTTACCAAAAGATGACTGGAGATTTGCCCTTTGATGTTAAGCACATCAGAACATGAATTGCCAAATTCTTCGTGAAAATGCAGCAGTTTCCCCATTAGTTGTCCTTTTCCTTAAAGTTGATTAAATGATGCATGTTAAGATGTAAAGGAGCCTAAGAGACAAACATGATGGGGAAAATATTGAACTAAGGGTCCTGTGGCTTTTCTTCTAGCCACAATTCTTCCACTGAATCCATGTGATGCTTATTTTGAAGCCTCTATTTTCCCATCAGTAAGATAAGAGATAAGCACTTGAAGAAATCTAAAGTTGTTTTTAATCCTATAACTTCCTGCCTGTTATCCTTAAACCATGAAAATCTGTAGCACACCTCTAGCTAAACTTTGCCCTAGACATTTAGTCTCTCCTTTTTGGAAAGGACCAACTGAGACTTTATTCTGTGGTCTGGATTCCTATATCAGTGCCATAGTACCCAGAAGTATGGGTATTTTTCAGATGTCTTTCCGTGTGGAACATACGATATGTGCTAGATTAAGTCTTTTCAGCATAGCACCTCTCTGTGTTGTTATACAGATATCAGGTAGCAACAGCTCATTGGTAAACTGCTTTCCATGAGTGAATTGATCCTTCTTGGGAGACATCATGTAGTTCACTGAAGCTGGCAGTCTTCCCAGCTGACCTCCAAAAGTAAGCAGTCCATTCCTAAGGAATAGTATGTTCAAGACTTCTAGAATAAGAACAATGTCAAATAGTCTGTCTGGTAGGTTATAGATGTTGATATTTCTGTTAAGAATTCTCAGGCTCTCCCTTTTTAAAAGTACTGGACTCTCCAAGTGGGTCCTGTTTTTGAGATCTCGTTTTAGGATACTGAGAACTGCATATTCCTCTTCAGACCTTGGCCAACATCCTTTTACTCTGTGATCTTAAACATGGTGCTAAAGGTTGCATGTCTCCTTATCTCACTTGTTCTGGTATTTTATTTTTTATGTTTTTACTTCTGGGTACTTCAGATGTGTAGTTTTGAGCTAGGGCTGCTTTTGTGTCCTGAGAAATAACTACCTGAAATAAGATTAGATGATTGTGTTTGGTGTGTTACTACATTAAAATACATACAAATACTGTAGACATAAAACGGGAGGAAAAATGATGGATGATGCCACCTGGCTCGACTGTGTGTAGTAAACACTTAGGACGGCATTTCTTGCCTGGCTAAGATCTGATATAATGGAATTGTAAATACTCTGCAGCATAATTTCTTCTGCTACAGGAAGCTTGGTGCCATATAATTTTAAGAACTTGGCAGTGGAACTGCATTTGATGCTTCACGTTTCTTCATTTGGTTTCTGGTTATTGAAGCATTACTTGAACTAGAGGATCCTGAGGGAAATGTTCAGAGGAGGTTTTATCAGGATTTTAATTTTAAGGCTTCAACCAGAAGAAGACAGGAAATTCAAAATGACTAGTGGAACTCATGCCTCCTTTTGTCCAAACCTATCAGAAGTAATTCATCTGTTCTAGACAGTATGAATGAATCAATGTGCAGCTTTATCAGATGGCTTTATGGATAAAGATGATAATGCTGCCTTTCCTGCCTCTCAGGCTGTTTCTATGGAAACCTCCAGGGCCAAACAAAAGCTACCAATCATTTAGCCAAAGCTTGCCTTGGCTTATAGACATGTATTTCTGCAAGGGAAGTTGTTTTCATACATTTGGCTATGACAGCAAGGGCTCTTGAACATATCCTAGGTTATAGGGTATTTTTTTTTTCCTGCGGTATTTCCTTTGAAAAAAATAAAATATTTCAAATCCCTCATGAGGGATCAATCTCCTGAATATCCCTCAGATGCTTAGATAGTACACCAGTCCTGTCCTCATATACAGTAGCAGGTCTAGAATCATTTCTTGGAATGTCATGTGCTACGTTAAGGATAGTAGTTTTACCTGACATGTTCTCAGAAGGGATATTAGTGTTTAGAAACCTTAGGTAAACAGATTTAAAGATCAAAGTCCTGAGAAACAGAACCTTGGAAAAACATAGGAAGTATTGAAAGAAATTTATAAGCTTGTACAATATGACATAATACGAGTATAGGCTGGCTACTGCACTGTATCCCAGATAAATTACTTTAGAAACATAATGGTGACCTAACTGGTAGCCAGAGTAACTGGTTTAATTTGAATCTTCCTGGTTATGGTCCCATGAGGGAGGACAAAATTTAATAGGTGTTGCAGGTGAGGTGGCCCACGCCTACAAGCACTCATATAATCCCAGTATTTGAGAGGCTGAGACAGGAAGACTAAGAGTTCAAGGCCAGCCTAGGGTACCTAGTGAGTGACACCTTGTCTCAAAAAACAAACAGAAAATTAATAGGAATTGGCACTACTTTGTTTAGCTAGTTTTCAAGAGGCATAAAACCACACAGTATTTTTGTATCTAATAAAATACTCTTTATGTATAATTAGCAGTCCTATCCTTTTTGTAAATTCCTTAACCTTTGGAACTTCAGCTACAGTCTAAAAGTCTTGACAGTAACTATAGTATAATTATCTTTTTATCTCACCAAATTTATTTAGTAAAAACAAAAAAACCTTCACCTAACAAAATGTACTTAAAATTCTTTTGTTATCTGATTTGTAAATTTTGTACTGTCATTTAATGAACCACATTTTCCTTTTGACATGTAGTGAAATAAATTTCCAAAAGGTGACAAACATCTTTATATATTCCTTACCTGTTGGAACCACATAGATAGGTGTCCTCTGAGTGGATACCCCGCCTGTGTCTACAGATGGCTGGATAATCATCTGTCCTCAGAATTGAGTCTGTTACGATGGCTTGATTCTTGAGTTGGGCCCAGTGAGCGTTTGTACTTCCTGCCCACTACCTTGATACAAATATCTTCAAAGTTGCTGACCCAGAAGGATTGTGAGAAGGCTCCTGGCTGCTGCTCTGCCTCACTGAACATGTGTTTTGAAGTCAGAGCACTGTCTGCATGCTGCTTTCTCTTCAGTTCCCCAGCCACAGAGGGCCCCTTGTTCTAGTCCTTACACCCTGCATGTAGCCTCACCCTGCATCAAACCGTGGTGGGCCCCAGAGTGGACAGGAGTGCTGCATGCTTTCATCAAGCCCAGCTAGGCATGGGTGCTAGTCTGTTCACACACCAGCAGCTGTAACTCATGTGCTGCCTTTCCTGAGTCACCAGTAAAAGAATGCAATCTTTTCTCATTCAAGCAAGAATGTTAAAAATGCTCAGCTTTATACAGAAACTCCGAGGTTCTCATGAACGTATTTCACAAAAGTATATTAGGTATTATTTGATATGGTTCACATGCTGTTTAAGTGGTCAACATTTTAATAAATATTTGAATTGTGTCCTATTTTTAGAAAAACGTCATCTTTGAATGTAATTTGTTAAAGGTTCAATGGCGTGTGTTTCATTTGTCTGAAATCTTTTACAGGGTTTCTTTCATTTGTATGTGTGATGGGATTGGATGTTAATGGTTTTTAAACAGGAATAAATTTGGATTCAACTTGGGCTTCCACCATGGCTATCCACTTCAACATACATATTTATTAAGCATCTGTATGTTTTTGCTGCTATGAGCCATACTGAGATGATTATCCTTCCTACAAGCCTTCACAAACAGACTATGCTCCTTGGGCCCAAGCTACAATTTCTACTTCTGAAGTAAAGCATTCCTGTCAAAGGTCAGAGCTGCAGCAAAGGCCTAGAGATAAGAAGATTTAGTACATGATTGGGAGAGCATGTAATTAGTGTATAAAATTTATGATCTTTGGCAGCTGGGAAAAGGAGATCTGGTAGAAGCAAGTGAAGCATACAGTCTCATAGGCATGGAAAGTGGTGACTGGAAGTCAGCATAGAAGAGCACAGGATCTTAGGAGAAAGACAGAGGGACCAGGTGGAAATTGTGACTTATACCCGCAATATGATAGGGTCCTTTGAATGAAAATCCAGCCTCTTGTCTTTCAGTTGTGAAAGATCGTTGGACTTAAAAGAGTCCTGATTCCACTACTAGCCTTGAAATCATGGACCTGTGACTCAGCCCTTCTGGGCTTCTGGAAAATGGAGTTGATAATACCTACTTAATAGAATCAACAGGAGGATTAGACATGTAAGAAATCACTGTTGGCTGTAACATGGCATGCAGTATAAGGGGCTCGTAATGCAGCCAGAGTGTCAGCTGTGTTAGCAGCCGTGTCTCCAACTGATGACTGGTTACATGTGGAGTCAACTAAAAAATCCTACACCCTTCTCAGAATTGCATTGCTCTATGTGCAGTAGGACCATAATGATGACTTACCCAGTATCTTCAATACATTTCTCATTGCTGACATGAAATACCCGACACCCATATTTAAAGGAGAAAAGGCTTATGGAGCTCACAGTTTGTAGAGGTTTCAGTCCATGACCAGCTGGCACCAAGGAAGAATGGCTTGGCAGAGGGCCATCACAGAGAACAGTTCATGGCATCTACAAGATAGCAAAAGCATCTCACTGCCCCATTTGTACTCTATCTAGGCTGCCGGGATTAAGATGGTGCCAAACCAATCAATGGACCAATTTGGTAATCACACACCCTTAATCCCAGCATTGCATATGAGTCAATCACACACTGTAGATGCAGCCACCTCTGAAAAGGCTCCACCTCTGACCATGTGAGGCTGTGGGGACATCTAAGCACAAGCCATAACACCCAAATAAAAAACTCATTTTCTCAACCATGATTTCCAGAGACAGACAATCCAAGGCTGATGCAGAGCCTCAAGGACTTGGCTCCTTCTAGACTTCTTCGTTCTTACCACGTGGTTTCCATTCTTATAATGGATTTGTTAGGTTCACTTCCCCTAGAAAAAAAGTCCCTAAGACAAGTATATATGTTCAAACAGTTTACATCAGTGATGATCCCAGAAAGCTGGGAAACTGAGATAGGAAAAAGAAGGCTGATACAGGTTGCATTAATGAATTACTGCTGTGGACAACTAGTACCCAATCCTGGAGATCTTTTCTGCTCCAAAATTATCCCACCCAACAAACAAGGAGCTGAGATACTTGCCCTTCCACTCTGATGTATTATTATTAATTAATGGCTATTCTAAGGGTCACTAACTCCCTAGCACTTCCACCTTGCCTGAAAGAGACTAAGCACAGTCTTATAGCTAGTGAAAGCCCTCAGGTAGAGGATTACAGGCACTTTCCATAGGAAGCCTGTGGTGAATGCAGAGTGGTGAATGTCAGGAGTCGTGGAGTCATGGGCAGAGTGCTTGAGAGCACCTGCTGCCCAGGACAGTTCTTTCATGTCCAGCATCGTGTCTACATTCCAGGCAGGGAGAAGGGTAGAAGGTCAAAGGACAAAAGACTAATAATACCTGAGTCTGTACTTTTTTTTTTAATCAAGAAAGGAATAGCTTATCTGTTGCCTCACCCAACTTCAGTTACTCAGGACCCAGAGCTCAGTTACATGGCCACTTGCTGTTGCTCTATGTATTTTTGGATGGATACATAATCCCAACGTTTCAGTCATTGAGAGAGGAGGGAAGGATGGAAGTTGTAGACAATCAGTAATGTTCAACAAGGTCATCTTCACTGAATCACAGGAGCAAAAGGTGATACTGTGGTGGATCAAATTGCAAGCCATGTTCTTGAAGGCAGTTTTATACATGGACAAAGCAATAATCAAAGGCAATAAATCTCCAAGCCATCACTTTTATTGTCTCCAGTGTGTGTATAAACAGCAGATAGACAAGTCATGGGATTCAGCTTATCTTAATCCAGTTATTCTCTAGCAGGTATTTACTGACCAGCTGTCATATGCTAAACACTCTGCCATGGGTGAGAGACCCAGTGGCGACAGTGACATAGGGTGCGTCTTTAATCTGGGTTCAGAAAATCCTCTCCAAAGAGGGCATTGCGCTGAGACCCAAGTAATGAACCAGATAAGGAGAGAGCAGGAGGAGGTGCACTCCTGGCAAAGGCACAAACAGAAGGTTGCCTGTTGCAGAGATGGAAGAAGTAGGCCTTTGTGAAGGGTGGAGGGAGACAGAGAAGCATGCAGGCACCAGAAATAGGGGCAGCTCTTTTGGGCTGGTACGAGAAGCGCATTTCTTAGAAGAAAAGCTGAATGCATCTAATTTGGAAAAGGGGATTGACATACTAAGTGGGGAAATTTGATCATTCTATAGTACTTTTTTTTTCTGAAGTTATCTGCAGCTAAAAAGCAATTGTTCTAATTTGTTTTAAGGAATTAAACACCTTCAGAGCCTCTTAAATCCTGCCATGTTCTCAAGGGTTCGTGTTTTCGCTGCAACTTATTGATAGGAAATACATATATGTAAATGCACATATGTCACCCCGTCTGCCTAGAGGATCTTCGTTTGCTGCCACTGTGCTTGTCCCACCTGATGGTCGGGAACACTGCTTCACCTCTCACTCTGCTCTGTGGAAGGGAGGACTCAAGTGTGCTAAGTAATGATAAATCAGCCCCAGGGGGCCCGCTTTGAATAGAAGAGCCACCCTGAGGAAATAGTTTGGCCCTAAGCAGAGGGGAATTGTCTGAAAGAACTCCTGTGGTGTAGTCTTATGGTGTCTTTGAGAAACTGCAGAGAGACCATTCCTAAGGCTACTCAACTCACAGCCCCTTGATCTCCTGGATACCTTAGGCCTACAGTGGCGACCTTTTGGAGCTCTCAGTGGTAACAGCACACACTGCACACGTGTGCCATAGGTTACCACTACTGCAGGTCATTCGCATTCCTAAGTCAGTTTCAACTAATGTACACAATCTAGGGACCCTGTCGTATGTAAAACCAGAGATTTTCTCTGCTGTTCAGCTACCTACAGCCTGTAGGAAGACAGACCCGATTCTTATCATTGAGGGTTGCCTTAGTCACTTGCCTTTTCACTGGGACAACATACCTGACACCTGCTACTTAGAGGTTTATTTTGGCTCACAGTGTTTAGTGCACAGTCAGTTGGCTCCAGAGCAGAAACGGCATGGCAGAGGGCATGGCTGATGAAAATCTACTCACCTCAAGGCAACCAGGAGGCAGAAGAAGAGAGGAGGAACCCAAGAGGCAGTTACACCCTTCAATCAGGTCCGCAACGACCAGTTTTTAATCAGGCCCTGCCCCCACACAGCAGGTCTGCAGTGCACTCACCAGTCACTGATGAGTATGGTGTCCCCAGTGGTCCAGTCATCATCCAAAGTCCAACCTTTGAACACACGAAGCTTTTGGGGCACATCCTCATATCTAAACTGTGACAAAGGTGTACAATTACAAACCGAGCTGTGTGCCAAAGAAAATGGTTCTATAGACTCTACATCAAAGGAACCTGAGCTGATTGGACATGGAAAAAGAATTCCCAAAAAAGATGATACTCAAGCAACAAATGTTGTTTGAGGGCTTGCTGTGTTCCTTGCCCTGATCTAGGGGCTATAGATTTAAGTCTCAGTCTCCTGAGGAAGGATTAGTAAACCAGTTCAAAAATAAGATGTTCCTAACGTTAACCATCCGAAAGAGGCAATGTATCATTAAGTGCTCAGTGGATTAGCACTAGGTAGTAAAGGCAGAGGTTTTAAAGATCAAGAGTGAAAATGGGCAGTGCTGTGTAGACGGGGTGAGATTTGAGCTAGACACTAGGATGATAGCCATGGATGGGGGGGGATATAATTGGATCACGTAACGCAGAAATCTTCACTGATGCCCTGTTGTCTAAGCAGGAAAAACTCCAAATTCTTGACCCTCCGAGAACTTTTCTCATCTTGTCTTCCTGAGTTTATCTGTTGAAGATCCCCTCCATCCCCTTGGAAATATTTTTATTGTATTCTACCTTTTATATTATAGTTACTCTCTGCTGACAGTTTGTGAGCAACTTTGAAGAATGGCATCATTTATGTATTAGTCACCTACTTTCATAGCCTCTGTTTCCTAGGGTAACATTTCATCTGAAAAATACAATAAAAATACAATAAATATTGTTGCAGTGAGTGGAACAGGAAGGGTGAAAATACAATAAATACTGCTGCAGTGAGTGGAACAGGAAGGGTGAGCCTATGTGGTACATTCCCACGACTGTCTGTTGGACAGTGTGGGAAGTGGGGCTGAAGGCCTGGGAGATACAACCGCCTCTTCTCTGACAGCACTCACTGCTCGAGTGGCATCACCCACTCCCAAAGTTGTGAATACCATCTTCACACTGATAACTTCCAAATGTGTATCCACCTCCAAATGCTTCCTTCCAGACTTGGTGTTTTAACACCTCCCTACTTGGCAGCTCCAGTTGACTGGGCACTTCTAAGCAACATCTCTAATAATCCTAAAACAGAATTTTTTTAATCCTTTGCCTGATTAAAAAAAAGACACCAGTTTCTCCTACCATCTTCTCTTAGTAAATGACTCTGTCATCTGCTTACTTACTGCAGTTAAAAACCTACTCCATTCTTGATTATATCTGCCTTACTCTCCATACCTGATAGGTCATCAAGTCCTACGGCTTCAAAAAGATACAGTCAATCCACCCACTGTTCTCTGCCTCCACTGACTCCATCCCAGTGCAAGCACCATCCTCCTCCACCTGTACTGTTTGATGGTCCCCACTAAGGTCCCTGCTTCCACTTTTGTCCCCCAGCTGCCCATTCTCCCTATGACCACCAAAATGAACTTTCAAAGGTGCAAATCACATCATTTCTTCTGCTTTAGTGTTTACCCTCATTAGAAGAAAATTCTAGAAGAAATCCACACCCTCATTATGGCCTACATGAGACCCAACATGAGCTGACTCTTTCCTTTGTACCTGAGTGCATCTCCATCGCTGTCTGCCCCACTCATGACATCCCAGCCACCCTGGCCTCCTTGCTCTTCGTTTAACACACTAATCTTACCCTCCTCGAAAGCTTTATTCCTGTGCTTCCCTCTGCCCAGAATGACCTTCCCCCAAATGTGCCCTCCACTGGCTGCTTTTCTGCATTCAGACCTTAGTTGTGACCATTTCAGATAAATTTCCCTAAGCACACTACAGTAGTTGTCCCCAACACTGGATTAGGGTGAAGGTTAAATAACACTATTTCATTTATCATATTTTTAAAAATTTTTTATTAGTATGTGTTTGTAGTACATAATGATACGGTCTCTCCTAAGCTGGTACATGGATACAACACATCTTGGTTCTTTTGTCATCCCTCCCTCCCACCTCCTTATTTGTTTTTTCTTTTCCTTACAGTGATTGTCACTATTTGATAATATCTTTTTGTTTGTTTTCTTATTGATTGTCTATTTCCCTCATCTAGAATATCAGCTGTTTGTATAAACAAAGTCCTTACCATCTTAGTTTTTGTTATATTCCCAGCAGTTAAAATAGATCCTGGCACCCACTTGGCAATCATTAAATATTCGTTGCATCATTGATGAAGATAAGTGAGTTAAGACTGATTGTGTGAAATCAGCATCTTTGTTTCAGTTTACCTCCTTACCTGAAGAAGATGAAAGTAATATGTATACCACTTGGTTCTTCTAGAACCAAGGAAATTGTTAAGATAAGTGGGAGGCTTTACCAATTAATACGAGAAAAATTCTGGACTCTGTGGTCAGGAAGCCACTTGAAAGTAACAATGACAAGCTAGAGGAGAAAGGAATAATTTGTTTTCTTACCCATTAACTTCATGAGGACTAAGATGGAAATATATATTATATATATGTATACATTTGCGATATAAAAATTCATAAATACAGTTTACATTAAATCAAAATAGAGCTGGGGGTATAGCTCAGCAGCACAGTGCCTGCCTGGCAAGCATGGGGTCATGAGTTCAATTCCTGGTACCCTCCCAAAAAAACAAAGCATAGTAATAATTTCTCTGGTATCAATAAATATTTTGCTAAGTGATTCATTTTTTTCAAGTAGTTAATGTCCTCAGTTAGAGTTTTTGTTTGTTTGAACATTTTAATGGAAACAGTTTTCAAATGGGTGTCAAGGCCACCTTCCCTGGTAGCATATTGAACAGAGCCTTTTGTAGTAACCTGGGGACATCATTATGAGCACATATAATTATATTTGCATATGAAATGGTGATAAGCTCTGAAATGATAGATGCATGGAACCATTAGGCTTTTTGAGCTTTTCCTTGTGTATTGTATAGGCTGTTCTCTTTTCCCATTTATTTAATTAACAAGTATGTTTAGGGCACATAGCCCATACTAGGCTGGCTGCTAAAGATTATACTCAGAATGATAAACAAGGTCAGTGTGGTCCTGCCCTCCTGGAGCCCAGAATATTTTGATAAAGACATGCCTTGATCAAGAAAGTACAAGTGTAACAATACCTGCCCAGGGGTTTCTCAAGGGAGACATCCCCAAAGAATTGGGCTTTATGCTGACTCCTAAAAAGGAACTGGTCAGGGGAAGAATGTTCCTAGCAGATGGAAATGCACATGCAAAGGGCTTGCGAAGTGACAGCCGAGATGTACTTGAGCAGTGAAAGGAGACCAGTGTGGCTCCTGCTGCTGCTGCTGCTGCTGCGTCAGCCAGGGCCAGATCGCAGAGCCCCCTACAAGCCGATGCTAGGAATTTACCTTCATTCTGAGAAGAAAATAAATGGTTTTAAAGAGGGGAGTGATATATACCAATGTTACACTTCCTTCAAAACATGTTAAAATAAAACAAAGTAACCAATAAGCCTGTGCTTTCACATATACTTTGGGTCCAGACCGTGACACTCTACCTTTCACAGATGATGGAATTGACGGGTATTGCTCAGGAGAATGGAAAAAATTACAAAAATTAAAAGTAGATGTTCAGGTATGGTGAGTACAGGTTTCAAAAAGAACCCTCATTATTGGAGACCTACTATGCCTTTATACATTTAAATTCACAGTTTTGTTCAGCTTAGCTTCATCTCTACACCTGCTCTGGAGGCAAGGTCTAAGAGGAAGTTTGTCAGGGTGGAAAGACAAACACTAGGAGAGGATACCTGTGTCTCAGAGTCACCTTAGCCACTACCTATCAACTAAGGTGATGGTGAAGAGACCCACAGTTCTCTAGAAGGCTGAGAGGCTCACACCATAGCAAGCAGGAGGTTCAAAGGAAGGCTTCCTCATCTACTCATCAATGACCTTGAACAGGTTCCTTCTTTGGTTTACGTATTTGTGAAAACCCTACCTCAGCAGGTTATTGTGAAGGCTAAAATGCCTGGTACCGAAACCCGTCATTAAATAGGATCGCTGCGATTTTCTAGCTTAATAGCTAATGGTTCACGTATTACCTCACTAATGCAGGAGAAAGAATTTAAAAATGAATGTTTCCTTAAGAAAAAAAAGAGTCCCCTTAAAATTAAGAATTCATGTCACATATTACATTTTTCCGTATCCTTTTGAGACTTCATAACATTTTGGGAAGCATCTTGAGCCATCCATCTGCCCAGCATTTGTGCCCTGGAATATCTTTCCTTTAATAGCATTTGAATATGTTCGGTGATACTATCTCTGGTCTATTCTGAGCATATTATTAACCTGAGCTTACATTATCAGTATAAATTCTGCTGAAAGCCAACATTTTTTCTTAATTCCTGAGCATCACTGCAGAAACAAGCTTACATGGTTTCTTTGTGTTCTCTTCACAGACTCCAAGAGTGTTAATAACAAGTTGCACGCCTTCTATTTTCTTATTATTTTTAAGTAACTGGGTTTTAAAGTTTAATACATGCACAATATTTAAAATATTAACAGTATAGAAGGTTTTATGTTAAAAAAAAAAGAAACGATTTTTTCTTCGGCTCCCACCTCCAGCTCCCTAGTTATATTTCCTGTGTATTAGCAGTATTTTATGCATATTTCCACAGGTTTTTCCACTTGGCCTTTCCTTTCCTTCTGTATTTATATTCCTTATATTCTTTATTTTACACAAATATTATGCCATCTTTCTTTCCCATCTTCCTTCATGTATATTCTACATAATTGCATATATTTTATACAAATGGGCCCATACTGTTTAGATCCTGTATCTTGGACATTTTTCCATAGTGCTATCTATAGATATGCCTCAGCCTTCTTAGCTGCTGACATTCTATTAATGAAATGGATCCTTTGATAAACCTCTATTGATAGACAGCTCAGATATTTCTAATCTTTTGCTTTGACAGACATTTCTGTAACATGCATCTCTGAACATATGTCTTAGTACACTTGACGGACTTATTCTGTAAGATAAATTCTTAGAAGTTTTAAAACCCAGAATAACATCTTCCTGTATGTTCATCAAACCATCTGCGTGTCACTGCTAATGTCAGACCTCCAAAAAAAGCTCATTCCAAAGCTACTGGCTGCCTTATTGGACAAGAGAGGAGCAATCAATACTTGAAAGGTATCATTAATCTTTATTGTGAAGATTGGTGATAATGTAACAAAGTGCTTAATGAATATCTGGCATACCATAGTTGCCTGATAAATGGTGCCTATTAGTCTTAGTGCCTTTAACCATGTAAACAACCAATCTAGACTTTAGGGCCTGAGGGAAAAATAACTAAAGTCAATGTGTAGGTATAATATTAGTACACTTTAGATGGCACTGTTTTTAGCAAACTTAGCCATTTAACAGGAATAACCAGTGGGACAGGAAAATCCTATTTAGGTGGTAAAGAAAAACCTACAAAGCATTATACTTCCATATTAGAAATTTTCTCTGGCTAAATCTCTAAAAACTCTTGACATTTCAACAATATGAAATTAATCTAATGCTGGTACGCATTAACCTGAGCATCTGGACAAAAGTAATTGCCAATTTAAACAAGGTAGTTTTGGCTTTAAGTTTTGAAAACTATGAGCACATTGTTTAAAAGAATCTGAACTGGAGATCAGGCATTTGCATTCTATGCATTTATTCATTCAACAAATATGTTTGTTGAGCACTTCCTAGGGGCCAAGCAGTATTCCAGATATAGGACTCACAATTAAATAGCCATCTGACCTTGGACAAGCCCTTTGTTCTTTCCAGACTTTGCTCTCCATGTCTTTGAAATAAGTTATGAGCTACATTATCTCCAAAGATCCTCCCAGATGTATCATTCTGCACCTCTCCTTAATGTATCCCTAACTGTGATCTCAGTGCCACGCAGCACTGACCAATGCACACACCTCACACGGATACCATGGCACCTTTCATGGGTGTACTGCCAAGACCTCGCCAGTTTCCTTGGGCTACCATAACAAATGACCAAAACCATGGTGGGTTAATACAATCAAAATTTATTCACTGACAACTCTGGAGGCTAGACATATGAAATCAACGCATTGGCAAGGCCGTGTGCTTTGGAAGCGTTCTTCCTTGCTTCTCCCGAGCTGTGGGTGTTGCCAGCAACCCTTGGTGTTTCGCAGCTGCGCCGCTGTAGCCTCTGCCTCCATCATCACATGGCATTCTCCTCTTGGGTCTGTCTGTGTCTGTTTTCTCTTCTAAGTAAGGTTACCAGTCACTGGGATAGGACCCACCCTAATCCAATATGGCCTTATTTTCCTAGTGACAACTGCCAAGGTCCTATTTCTAGAGACTCCACATGGACTTGAAGTCTGGGGGACACTATTGAACCCAGGAGAGATACTGCTTCTTTCTCTTTCTATGAGCAGTGATGGAATAAAGCCCACTGAACTTCTCTAGTTCAACATCTCATAGATAAGGTGTTTCAAATTAAACTCGCAATTCCCCTGCATGGTGAAACCTGGTCCTCCCACAGTCTTCTCACCTTTGTAAATGAAAACTACACTCTTTCCAGTTGCTCAGGTTCAACACCTGGGAGTCACTCTGAATTTTTACTTTCTCTTACACCCTGCATCCAATCCACTAGCAAATCTGCTGCAAATCTATTTCAGTCTCAAAATAGTTCCACAGTCTGATTGCTTCTCACCATGCTACTGCTGCAACTCTGGGCTAAGCCACCCTCATCCCTTCTCTATATTACAGGCAACACCTCCTGCCTAAGCCCCCTGCTTCTTCCCTTGACCCCCTCAATCTCTTCCCTACCCAGAAGCCATAGTGACTCTGCCTCTGGCTGCACATTAGAATTACTTGGAGAGTTTTAGAAATTCCAGTGGCCAGGCTAGATCTCAGACCAATTATGTCAGAGTGTCTGGAGGTAGGACCCAGACACAAGTGTGTATGTTGTTTAGTAAGATGATATCACACACCATCCCCCAAACTCCTGATGGCCTTGATTGCACAATAAAAGCCAAACCTCCCAGAGTCCTATGAGGCCTTACATTAGCTAGTGGTCCTCAAACTCACCTAAAAAGCTTGTTAAAATACAAACTGCTGGACCTCACCCTAGTGTCAACATGAATGGGCTTGCCTGATAATGTGCATTTCTAAGAAGTTTCCAGGTGCTCCTTGGATGGAAATCCCACTTTGAGGACCGCTGCCTTACAGGATCTGGTCCTACCGTCAAAAGGATTTTCCCTTCTTTCCTCTTGCACACTGCTGATCCTGTAGCTTCTTAAACATGCCAGGCACCGTCTCTCTTTGAAGCCTTCGTCATTGCTGTTTTTTCTTCCTGGACATTCTTGGCTCACTTGTCATTTTTTACCATGTGACGCTTTTCTGACTACCTCAGTGAAAATCGCTACCCTCCTCCTCTCTTAGTCCCCATTTCCGCTTTCTTTTTTCTGTAGTCCTGACTGTCCAGCACATATTTACACATATATGAATACTTTATGCTCCCACACACACACATGAGTAAACCTTATGAGAACAGAACAAGAACGTGGACCCTCTGTTCTGTCCACGCTGTCTAGGAAGTCTCAGTAGATACACCTGTGTAAAGAGTGAACCTTGAAATCTGAGACCAGAGTGCCGGTAGCTCTGGGGATGGCCAGGAGAGGCCGCTGTAGCGTCGCAGAATGACCGAGAGGGCGCGCAGCTGCTCTTCCTCCCACTGGCCGGCTGACAGTCCTGGGTGGGAAACAACGCCTGGTACCTCAGAGGCCAAGCAGGCTCAGCTGAGACATGAGAATGTGTTTACTGTCGCCTCATGCTCAACGATCAGCCCCTGGAGACCAGTGGCAGACCACACCCCCATAAGCTTCTGGCTGGAAATGCACCAGAGTGAGTAAACGGATCCTCAAAGGCGCTTGATGGGCACCAGCTTCTGGGGAAAGTGGAAGAGGGAGGAATGAACTTGGCCTGGTCCAGGCAGACGCAGCTGGGTCTGAATTAGAGTGGAGGGGTCAATCTGAGTTGAAATCCAGAAACCAAACGCCCAGAGGGAAAAAGCACGGAACCAAGCTTGAATGCTTCCCCTCTGGCATCAGCAGCCTGCAGTGCTCCTCCTCCTTAAAAGAGCTGTCTGCCTACCCAGGTGCACATCCATACATCTGAAGGCTCCTGGGAATGGAACCCAGCTCTCTTTAATACATGCCCACCTTTATTCTTTACCACAGAGTAGATGACACTGAACTTGGGAATTTAAAAACAAACTTTAATTCCATTTGTAGGTGTGGGACTCAAGACTCACCTGGAAAAGGGGTCAGCACGTCCGTGTTCCCCACCTCACAGGTTAGTTGAACATTCCTTATGGAGCACCCAAATGTCAGGGTGGCTGGCTGCTGATGGTGGACATAACTAGATCTTAGCCTTCACAAATGGCACCTGAAACCAGCGGGCTTTTAGCAGAAGGCCCCATGTGTCAGGGGCTTATTTCCATATTATTTGCATACAACCTAAGAACAATAGCTAAAAATAATAAAGCCCTTGCCATGGAACTATAAGCCCATCACATATATTGCATTTTGTTTAATTCACACAATCTATGAGATAAGGAAGTCTAATCCTCCGTCCTTAGAATAAGGGAACTAGAGCTCACAGAGGTTACCTTGCCCCATGTGACAGGCTAATCAGTGAGGCCTAGACCCAGGCACTGAGCCTTTGCCCTCTGGGCTACACATTACAGAGTGAGTGGGAGGGGCAGTGGTGCTGGACTTCTTCGTAACAGGGTAGCACAGTGTAGTGGACCAGCCTTGGACCTGAGGGTCGTACCGGGCATGCATCCCAGCATTACCACTGCCACTGAGCTGCACAAGCAGCGAAGTGATCTGTCCTCCCCAAGTTGTTGGTTTTTCCTCTGCAAACTGAAGATAATGTTTCCCTTGAAAGTTGGTATGAGGATTAAATGAGATAACACTGAAAGCACCCAGCCTAGGTCCTGCTCAAGTAAATGTCCATTAGTCTACTCCGAATCTCAATAAAAGATGAAGAACCATCTTAAGAGGCTAACCATCCTCTGCCTTAACCCAGCATGTTCCTTTAGACTGTGTGGCCAGTCTTCAGGCCACCTCCAGATAAAATGTTGTTCCTGCTGCAGTTAGTCTAGGATCTTGACTTTGTCTAGGTTTCCTTTAGCCAGTTCTTTGTCCACCCTTCCTCCAAGTGGGATCCTGAGCCAGCAACCCTTCCCTCTCGCTGGCCTTTCTTCCCTACTCCTCCTATAGAGCAGAAAGGGGAAATGGGATGGGGAGAGGAGGAAAAGCTGTCTTGATCATCAGGAGAACTAAGGTGAGATGAGGGAATAACATGGAGGAGAGAGGTCAGTGGCTTGTTATGCCTGCTCTCCAGTCAAGAGCCTCTTAGCTCTAAGCCACCCACTTGGGCACAGCAGGCTGCACTTAGCAACACTGTCTAGAGTTGCACTGGGTATTAGAGCTGAAACAGACCATAGGGATTATGTCATGTTCAGCCAAACTTCATGCTTGGAAGATGAGCCATCACAAAGCAATTAACTTGACAGGAGCTGCATATGCACAGAACTACCCACAGCACTTCAGGGTTTCCACTCCCTGAACTCTGTCTTGAACCCTTGCAACTCCCATGACTTCACCCTGTGCTGCAGGGTTAGCCCCAGAGCACGCTGGGGTCAAGACTGTAGTGGGGGACTCTGCCCTCCCAGCACCATCTTCTCCTTGCATACTCTTGCTCTATTTGGGCACCACTTAGGCCCCAGACCAGTAACCTCCTCAGGTAAGAACCTACATCCGAAGCTTCCCCTTTGCCACTTCTTCTTCAAACTTACCTTCCCAACAGCCCAGACAACTGTGAACTTCAAAGGAAATCCTATGGAATAAGCTCCTTCATGTTTGTACCTGATAAGGGGCTCAAATGGTTCTACAGTTGTTTATTCTTAAAATTGGTCTCCTAAAGGACAAGGCCCTTATGGTAGAATGCTGGGGATTCTGAAGCAGAATATCCTCCCCAGCACACCCTAAAGTGCACAGTGGAGATAGCCACCAACACTGGCCCTGTGTGACATTAGCCCCTGAGGGAAAGGTGTGTGTGGTTTAAAGTAATATTCTGATAAGCTCTGGTCTCTTTTCTGTATCTAAAAGATCTCTTTATCCTTATTACACTGAATCTGAAGTCATTTATCTCCATTTCCTTGGAGCAATCTTTTAATCCACCTCTCCATTCCACGCAGTGCCTGCCATCAGGGAGAAGAGGGAAGTAGGGAGGGTGCTCACTGTCCTTTGCCATTTCTCATAGGCTCTCTACAGGTAATTAAATTCACCCCTTCCAAAAACTCTCAAGCCCTGAACTCCAAATGCCTTGTTTCCACAAGATTTCTTTCCTGCGATGCTTCTAAGCTAATTATAATGTTTAAAATGTTGATAGTACGAGATACAATAGAGTTCTTCTTCCTGTCATGATTCTTAGTTGTCCTGAGAGATGCAAAGAACCCATTATGGAGGAGCACAGTGGTCCGAAGCTCAGGAGACCATGTTTTCTTGGCTTTTCTTGCTATCCTGATTTAATAATAGTGGTTTCATTCTCAAACAAACCTGTCCTGATTTGGAGGGTAAGCTACATCATCCCCCTACTAGGATCATGCAGTTTGGAGTGAGTTTGGATTCAAACCTCAGCCTTGCTTTTTACTAACTGAGTGACTTTGATCAAGTTAGCTAAGGTCTATGAGCCTTAGTTCCCAAATCCACAGGCAGGATTCTATTGACACCTATTCCTAAGTAGGATCATTTGGAACACCTAGATGTGCACAGTGCCAAACTCATGGTAAGACTGCAGCATGAGTCAGCTCTAGAATTATAAAACATCTACATACGTGTCTTCCACACTATGGACTCACCTAGGCAGGGATGCAGCTTCTTTTAGGAATGCTTTACACTGGAGAAACCTGGACTTACTACCAGACAGACTAGCATTCAAATCCCAGCTTCACCACTCACTAGCTCTGTCACCCTCTAAATCTAAATCGCCCTTCTGGGATTCGCCTGATTTGTGCAGCTGAGGCCAAGCTCCCACATTATTGTGAGGAGATGAAGGTGCTGGAAAGGCCTGTGCCCTGTGTATGAACTCTTATTGTACTGCTACCTCTTGTTATATTTGGAGAAAGTAAGGCACAGACAAGTGAGAGAAATGCATAGGTCCACAAGCAGGGTTGACCAGTAAGGACAGAATCATGTCTGGCCCTAGGTCCTTTCTAGGCTATTGTTATGGTTTGTGTCTGGATGTCCCCCTAAAGCCTCATGCAGTGATGGGTGCAGGTTTCTAGAGTTTATGATGGATCCATGGTCCAACGCAGAGATTACGGGTGTGAGTGCTACACCCGCCCTGGGGCAGGGAGCTTGAGTACAATATAAGGGAGGGAAAGAGGCTGCTCTTCCTGCTGTTGCTCCTCCCTTTTGCTCTTGTTGCTTTTGCTGTTTTCCACCTCCATGAACTGTAGCCCTCTGCCATGTGCCACTCTGCCTTGGTGCCAGCTGAGTATGGACTGAAACCTCCACAAACAATGAGCTAAATAAATCTTTCCTTCCTTAATTTTAGGCATCAGGTATTTTGTCTCAGCAAAGAGAGAAAAGTGACCAAGACATCAATCTTCTGGTCTTTAAAGACTCTATTCTTTCTTGGGTAAGAATAAGGTCCTAAACCGTCAGCATTATTTCTGGCTCTAAATCCTTCTCAAGCTCTCCCTTTCTCTATCATGGAAATTAGACCCGGGAAAAGGAAGCACCATGATGCCATGCAGCTGGCCCTCTGGTTTTTGTATTAGAGCTAAACTTCATAATCTGATGTCAATCTGCTGGATGTGTGACACTGGGTAAATTACCTCACTCCAGTGAGCTACAATTTCCTTGTGTGTGACAATAAAATAATGCCACTTATAGTGGGAGTAGCAAAACCAAGTCATTCTGACACCAAACCATTCTTTTCACCTCCATTTGACCTCAGTTTTAAAAGCTGTTTCGTCCCCTGGCTACTTGGGCACAGTGAAGAGGAAAAGAAGTAGTAGGACTCAAGTTTTTGAACCAGAACCTGTATTTCAAGTGTGTGAGATTTAAGTCAAAAGTTTAAGATTTGGGATATGATGTTATGTCATGTGACTGGGTATTTTATGTAGTTTATTATGCTTTTGTTTTCCATACCTAGATTCTTCCAGCATAAACCAGAGCCTGCCAACCAAAGTCAGCCTGCCATCTATTTTGTGTAGGTAGAGTTTTGTTGGTGCATAGTCATGCCCATTTGTTTACATACTGCATAAGAACTCCTCCTTGCTATTATGGCAGGACTGAGTAGTTGCAGCAGAGACTGTATGGATTGCAAAATATTTACTACCTGAACCTTTACAAGTAAAGTTTGCATCCTGCTACTGGGTCTGACAGTACTTTTTAACAGTTTTAACAGTTATTACAACACTGCCTGATGCTATTGTTTGCTTATACTGTACCAAATGCTGTTGTAAGTGCTGTGTATATACTATCTCATTTGATGCTTGCAACAACTCCATGGTACACACGCATTATTATTCCTAGTTTTTGAGTGAGGGAACAGAGACAGGACAGAGACTGAGTGACCCACTCAAGGTCTAGTACTGGTAAGTGACACAGTCAGGGTTCTAACCCGTAATGTTAAGGACTGGAGTTCCTTAGCAACTGTCACACATCCTTCCTTTCCTAATCAACTTGACCATTTATGATAGGAAAAAGGAGTTTAGTTGTCCACAAACAGATCATTTAAAAAATCCTCTCCTGTGCTTGCTTCGGCAGCACTTATACTATAAAATCCTCTCACACAATGAGAAAGCTACTGCATTTTAAGTTTTCCATAACAGGATGTGTCTCTCTTTCAACACAGAGAATGAACTATCCACACATAGCTGTACTTTGATCAAATTTAACTGTGTTGCATCACTTCATACCATTTATTTTTATCTACGCATAGCAAATGATCCTTGCTTTCCCTTTACAGCAGTTTCCTTTCAAAATAAATTTATTTAGGAATAAAAATTAGATTGACCCAAGTAGTAAAGAAACCACACTAACAACAGTACAGATGATGTGTAAATATGACAAATCACAACAGTGGTACCAAAGTGAGTGACAAGTTGGGAACCTCTTGCCAGGGCTGTGATCGAGCAGTCGGTGACTTTGCCCAGCATTACCAGCAGTTGGTACACAGCAGTGGACATGTTGGTTCCCTCCATGAGCCTATTTTCCGTATCTACTGAGTAAGGAAGTTTGAATTAACTTATCTCTGACATTCTGTGGCATTCCAGTTTATTTCTTTCTGGCCTGGAATTTTCCATACTTTCACTTGAACTAGGATTGAATTAGACTTGCTAGAAATCCATCCTCTCAAACCTTGTGCAGACAGTGGACTTGCTGGCATTCCCCTGCCTTTCCTTCTTAGAGTGAGCCTATTAATCCCCATCTAGGTGCTTGCAGGAAACTGCGAGGCAATAAATGCATACAGTGAAGGATTCAATTTGCACTTCTTACCTTTAAATTAAACAGGTCCAGCTTGGTCCAGGACATTTATCAGGAGAAAAATAAGTTCCTTGACTTTTCCTCATTTGTAGATGTTCCACCTGGGCCCAGTAGGCCTGGCCCAGTGGGGTCTCTCTCTCTCTCTGGAGAGCTGTGCATCTGCTCACCTCAGGACAACTGGTCATCGCTCACCCAGCTGGAAGGAAAAGAGGAAGATTTTTATTAGAAAATGCAATATGCAGCACTACTAATGGGTTTCAAGTCTATGTGAAAATAACCTAACCAGAAGTGGCAAGAGTGAAAAGATCCATTCTTCTTGTCACTTAGGGGCCTTGAGGATGGAGGGGCTCCCAGGACAGAGCAAGTACAACACCACATACTGTCCATCCGCTGGACTTAGTTCTTTAACCTCCACATCAGTTAGGAGTTACCAGCATCATTTGTTTTATTGATCTTATTACACTGTAGAGTCTAGATAAAAAAGCTGAGACTCTGGAAGCTGACAATCTTCTCTAACTTTAGTACAATTCTAGGGTGTAGGCATTATCATGCCCTATTTTATGTGTAAGGAAGTCTGAGGTTCGGGGAAGTTGATTCACATAGCTAGTAAGTAGTAGGGGCAGGATTTGAACCCAGGCCTCTCTTCAGGTCTTTTCCCTGTGCTTCCTTTCATGGGGCCTCAGAGAAACCCTAGTCCTTGGTAGAAGAGGAGGGAGTGTGGTAGGCAGGCGTGGCTTCAGTGGAGATAATGGTAAGCGAAGGCAAGCGGAAAGAGCTGGCAACCATCTCCCACATGTCAGATCTCCATAAGAACACAAACCTCACTCAGCTACATTATCACTGTTCATTTCTTCCTCACCAGGTGTAAAGAAGTCTTACATAGTCAACATGATGAACCTTTTCCCCCAGCTATTTCAGGGATTTGAAACCATCTATCTGCTCTCCCCAGTGACAGCAGGTGGAAATAACCCACCACTGCTAACAAAGATCAAGAGCATGTTTTCTGTCTCCATTAAATTCTTTCCTGTGGGTTCCTTCTCTTCCTTGGGCTCTGCACAAGGCTAGGAAGCACGACTTATCCACAGAGCCAGAACCTCTGTCATCAGGGAGTCCCCAGCTGTACTGGCCACTGCCAACCCCTCACCCAGTATGGACCCACACATCGCCGCCACACTTTCTGTGTAGGTGATACTCCAGAGCTTCCCACGAGATGAGGCTGGCATGGAGCCCAAATCATACCTTCGCTTGACTCTTATCCATCCTGTTCTGCTGCCTGCATCCCCCTGCCAGCTGCTCCTTGGAGCCCTCAGTCATCAGGGTCGCAGTCATCTCAGGGTCAGCTGGCAAACATTATTTCTCATCCACTATCTTCTTTTCCCTTCCCGTGCACAGACTCTATTCCCGCTGAAGAGACAGTCCCTCCCTATCAGTGCATGAATCAGTCTTCCTATGGGAGTTTTCCTTGCGGGCAGAAGCATGGTAAAGGAGAGTGTTAACTGTCAAAGTTATCTACTCCATCACCAGGTTTCCAGGCAACAAAAACTCAACCTAGAGGTGTCCGTATCCCTCTTACATGGAAAGCCTTTTAGATAAGAAAATTCCACCAGGCGTAATGCTGACTCTATCCTATTCCTTCAATAGAAGGAAAAAAGCAAGACACTTGCAGTTGTTTCTTCTGGTCCATCCACTTATCAACTAGGTAACCTTATAAGCCTTATTTTATTTAAAAAAAGGACAAGATTTTTCCCTGCTTATTAAACTGTTGTCTTTTGCTCTGACGTACTGCCGTATAAGTACCACGTGCTAACCAATTGCACCACTGGAGCCCCTTTTGCTGGAAAAACTTAGAGAATTGAGAAAATTATAACAGTCCAAACGCTCTAACATCAAAAGTGCTTTTGCATAAATTCCCAAATCTTTCTTCTATGCAGATATGCTTAACCACTTGTGCTGGACTGCTCACAGTCATCGTCTGGTTCCTATCACCTTCTGGGTACAGGGGGCAGATAAACCTCTTTCCCCTGCGTATTAGACAGTCCACAGGACTCACTTTGGTTAATGACATGTGAATCCTATTTTTAAGAGTGAATGTGCTCTGAAAATGCCCATGTTTTCCTCCTCAGATACCGCTGGACCTCGACATTTCAAGCTGAGAGGGTGGTTGTATCCATCAGGCTGGATACTCCCCGAGTGACTGTGACAGTAAAATCCGTGGCCAGTTTCAGCTGGGTATGTGGTATATGCAAAAAGCTAGCCATTGCTTTAAGAAATTGGAATCCAATGGATAATTTGGTTTGCTAGAGAGGCTATAACAAAGTACCACAAATTAGATGGCTTCACACCGGAAATTTATGATTTCACGCTTCTGGATCTTCCAGGTCCAAGACCAAAAAGTCAGGAGGATTGGTTCCTTCCAAAAGTTATGATGGAGAACCTGGTCCACGCCCTGTGTCCAGGTGCTGATGCTTTGCTAGCAATTTGCGGCATTCGTTGTTCCGTAGAAGCGTTACCCCGCCTCTGCCTTCACTGTCGTCATGTGGCATTGACCCCGTACGTGTGGCTAGACGTCCAAATGTGTCCATTTTATGTGTATACAAGTCATATTTGATTAAAGCCCACGTTAATGATGTCACCTTAACCAATTACATCTACAATGACCCTGTTTTCAAACAGGTCATATTCTGAGATATTGAGGATTAGGACTGTAATTTATGAATTTGAGGACGACACAACTCAGTCTATAAGAGCAGCTGTTTATTACTCCAGTGCATTTTAGATTGTATCGATCAATGCATGTATCATCCTTTTTGTGCTTTTTTTTTTTTTTTTTTTTTTTGGCACCGGGAATCAAATTTAGGACCTTGCACTTGCCAGGCAGGTGCTTGTGCCACTGAGCTATATCCCGGGCTTATGCTATTTTTCTTTTTTTGACATCCTACTGTTACTTTTTTTTGTGAGTACACGATTGCAGTCCGTAATGATTACATTCGTTGTGGGGAGCTGGCACTGTACATAACACATCTTCATTCATTTTACTTCCTCTCCCCTCCCACATTTCCCCTTCCTGGGGCCCTACTTTTACTTTATAAGGTTAAGTAACTTCTGCCATGATTACAAAATCAGGAAAAGTGTGTCGTGGCTCCTAGCTGAGGGTGCTGTTGGGAAGTGGGCAGGGTCAGAAGAGGCGGTCACTAGGGTGTGACTTGGAAGGGGGCATCTTCCTCTCCAGCTACTACCCTCTTCTCTCTCTGCTTCCCGACTGCTGTACCATTCACGGCTTACCTCTCTCTGCTCGTCCGCTATGCCTTTTCTGCCCGGAAACCGGCCAAACCTGCACTGAGACTGCGTACAAAGGTAAACTTCTCTGCCTTCAAGTTGTCATGTCAGGGGCTGTGTCCCAGCCAGGGAAAAGTGACTATGATGGGAGGAAAATTGAAAATCTTTTCTTAAAATTTTATTTTTATTAGTACATGTTTGCCGTACATCACGATTGCATTCATCGTGGGAAGGTGGTACATGTACAGAATGCATCATAATTTTTTATGGCCAGTTCTTTTCCCTCCCCCTGCTCCATCTCTTGGTCCTCTTCCTTGATGCAAAAGATCTATCCCCTGCTTTTTATTATCTACCTTTTATTTTGCTCTTTATTTATATTTTGAGTTTCTCATGTGAAGGAAATGTGTGATACTAAACTTGTTTGTCTGATTTATGTCATTTAGCATTATGGTCTCAAGGCACATCCATTTTCTTACTAATGCCTCACATTTATCCTTCTTCGCAGCAGAGTAGTACTCCACTGTGTATAAATATGATATTTTCTTATCCATTAATCTGTGATGGACATAAAGGTGGCTTCCAAGACTTAGCTACTATAAATGTGAGTATGCACATATCCCTGTAATATCGTAACTTCAACCCTTTTGGGAAGATACCTAGAGAGGAATAGCTGAATTGAATGGAATTTCTATTTTTAGTTTGTTAAGGAATCTCCATACTGACTTCTGCAGTGGTTGTTCTAGTTTACATTCCCACCAACAATGGAGAAGTGTTGTTTTTCCTCTGATAGCCTCCCTAGCATTTATGGTTTGATTTCTTGATGACAATCTTTTTTCTGGAGTAAGATAGACTCTCAGTGTTGTTTTAATTTGCATCTCTCTAATGGCCAGTGATGCTGAACATTTTTTTATGTATGTATAGGCTATTTGTATTGCTTCCAAGAAGTGTCTCTTCACTTCAGTACCAATTTGGAAAACTGGAATTTAACCCAGGTTTTCCCGTTCGACAGCCGGTGCTTCCAGCTGCTCTCCAGAGCCTAAAACCTGGCAGTCCAAGTGCTTTAAACTCAGCACAGCACCGGCCCTGACTTCTTAGCTAAGTCCCGTTTGTTTCGGGGCTCATCCTGCTCCCTTTGCCGTACACAGCCCGACATGCTCGTGTGTGTGTGTACTCGTGTGTGTCACCTGTTTCCCTCCTGCGAGCATCCCATTTGCAGCCCACACTATGCTGTAATTCCTCTCCATGCCCTTTATACCTTTTTTCCTTTATTAGCACATGTTATAATTCATGCAGTTCACAGTCATGCTGGGCAGTGCTTAATGCATAAGTTACAGCTTTTATTAATCCCCTTCGCCCTTCCTCCCCTTCCCCCTCGGGCTCCCCTGTCGCCGTTTTGGTACTGGTTGACGCTATTTGTCTTGGCACAATCATGGCTTACAATGCTGATGTTAGCGTTATTAGGATCTTGTACACAGCACATCTTTATTCCTCTCATTTCCCCTTCTGCTCCCCCTTCCCCCTCGCCCACTCCCTTTTAGCTCAGCTTTCATCTCACTAAAAGTCCTAGAGTGATTAAGAAATCTAGTTCAGTATGATGTCTCATACCTGTAATCCCAGTACTCTGAGAGGATGAGGCAGGAAAATTGGAGGTTGAAACCCAACCTGGGAAATGTAGTGAAACCCTGTCTCAAAATTGAAAGGAAACGGGGTCCTGGGGATGTAGTTCAGTGCAGAGGCCCCAGGGTTTAATCCCTAGTACCAGGGAGGGAAGAGGAGGAGACAATCTAGGCCACCCTCACCTGAATCTCACTGATCCCCTCTCTGCTCCCACTTCCTGAGCACAGACCCATGAACTTGGCCCCATCACCTGTCTTGTGTCTGTTTTCTGTCAAGCAAATTTTCTCTCCAAAGAAAACTCCAGGAATAAAAATATTTGATTGATTAAAGCAAATGGGTTATCAGGAAATGGCAGCTCCGTCTGTGTACATGTTTTGTAAAAGAACCTCCCACTGCAAGAAAATCAATCAATGGCAACTTTGCCTCATTCCTGATGTTCGAATTGCCCAGTGCAAAAAAAGAAGAAACCCTCCTTTGTAATGCCCAGACAGGGCCTCGCAGGAGTTGTTCAATCACTCACTGCTTTCTCCCTCTTGCCATCCTATAAAGCATGATGTCTTTTCTTTATCCCTCACGGAGGATCTTTGTGTGTGCATGCTCGTTATTAATTTGATCACAGAGGGCAGATCTCAGATGTGATTCAAGTAAATGAAAGGTTCTCCAGAAGCTACCCAGGTAGAGGCATTCTCTTCTAAGCTCCCATCCGTGTCTTTGAATTCATTAGCCCAGACCGTACAGTGCCTCCAAAGAGGCACGCACACCGAGCAGACGCACCCCGGAGAGCCTGATTCTCCAGACTGGCACCAAGTCACCTTCTTGCAACCCTAGTCTACAAGACACACATTGTGTTTACTCCAATTTTATCGTTAATTTTCCTGGCTGCCTGACAGCCTCTGCCTCCCCAGATTAGATTTCTGGAATTAGACTGATCCTACTGCTGCAAGAGAACAGCAGAGCTGTCTCCCTGCTTGCAGGCAGAAATCCCCACCCCATTTTTCCAGTTCAAGCCACTGAAGCTCTGCCATGACAGACCCCTCTAAACTGATCAGGTGCTGGGGAGACCCACCTTCAAGTGTAGCCCAACCAGAAAGACAGCCTCACCGGAAGAGACCTCCCAGGCCACCTGCCACTGTGCTGCAGTATCCACTGTGGGCCCGGGATTTGGATGGGTGTTTTAAAACACAGCATGTATCCAGCAAGATTGCTATAATAAGCCATTAATGCCTTAGCGCAAATGAATTTAATCAAATTGACTTTGGCCACCTCACAGGGTCAAAAGGGACACAGAGATAAATCCCAGTGAAGAAAAGGGATTCAACAGGCAGAAAAGGCAGGAATTAAAAAGGCCCCAGGACTCCAGGAACAGCAAATGGACACTGGACACCAGGCGGGGGAATGAAAGGAAAGAAACGCCAAGAAGCAATAAAGAGACGGAGCAGTGAGCCCTCAGCTACCCAGCAATCTGCCGAGGACTGGGGACAACGTTACACTCAGTTCCGAATGTCTGAGGTGAATGACCTTGAATGACCCCTCCTTAAATATCTCCGGCACCATTGCAGCTATTAAAAGGAGCAATAACGGTTTACTTATCCAAAGGCAGAGGGATGGATCAAAATGTCCCTGGAGAACCCTTCGTCCAGGAAGATTCTATAAATCAAAGTGAACTCCACTCAGGGAAGATATCCTCTGGTTTAACCCTCCCAGCCTTAGCAGCCTCTGTAGATTCTGCTTCATTTCTGAGCTCAGCTGCTGTGTAACTCCCTGGGCAACTTTGAGTGGTAAATCCCTTTGGGGCCTCGTGTTTCTCAAATTCCTCCCCGAAGAAGTGAGGGAAGTTTTAATACAATGTAGGTGAACCCTTTAGTACAGTGTTAGGCACAAACCAAATGTGTAATAGTAATGGCTGAGCCACTATGTATCATTCTATCACCGTCACTGTCAACACTGTCGTCATCATTAACATCATCATCGTCATCCCATCCATGCCTGCCGGGGACCCTGTGCCTCGGGGGCACGAGGAATGGGCTCTGGAGCGGACCATCCTGGTTGCAAATATGGGCTCTAACTGGAGCCAGATACCTAACCTCAGGCAAACGACTTACCTGAGCTGCACTTTCCTCATCGGTAATGAGGATGATAAAAATGCCCACCGCTAGGTGAAAAAGGAGGCAGTGTGTGTCATTTCCTAAGCACAGTGGCTGGCGCGGAGGAAGAGCCTAGTAAATGGGAGATGGGGACCCAAAAATCTCTTCTTCCTCTGCCTTTCCCACCTATGTGTCTCTAAAGTTCTCTGCTGTCAAATGTGGTTAAATAAAGAGAATGAGGTCCAGTTCTGTGGATGATCAAGTCGATGTAAATACCCCACTTTCAACCAGGGAGACAAAGACCCATGCAGCAGAGCCCGGTGCCCCTGAGGGAGGAGGCTGATCTGCTTCAGCTCCCGCAGGACTGTCTGGCTTCGGCGCTGCCGTGCGGAAAGCAGTCTCCCCTGAAGTCCCCCCCTTCAAAGTGGGGCCGAGAAGATAAAGAGCGGCTAAAGAGCTCTGAACAATAGCTAATCCTCTCATGAGCACTTCAGAGAGAAGTGATAACTGGAATCCACTCTCTGTGCAGTGCTCCAGGGGACAGCGAGTTCTGATCCATGTTTTCCCGAAATCGTACGCGAAGCTACCTAGTGCCTGTTTCTGTCTTGCACCCGGAATGCTATCTTCTTTCTCTTATCATGTCCGCTTTTCTCTCCCTTTCCATGTCTCCCTGTTCTCTCTGTCTCTCAGCACCCCTCACCATTCATCTCTCCCTTGTAGCTACTATAATATGGGGGGTATAGAATTAGTTTTTCATCTATGAGACATTTACTGTAGAAAAAATTTAAGATGGGCTCCTCATTCTTTTAGGGAGAATGAGGCACTGAAGATTAAACCTAAAGCTTTGTACTAAGCTACTACTTGCTCAGCCCCTTTTTAAAAATTTTTTGAGACAGGGTCTATCTAAATTGCTAATGGCTCACACTTTTGATCCTCTGCCTTAGCCCCCCAGAGTGTTGGGATTACAGGCATGTGGCCCCACACTAGACTGGGGCCTCATCCTTAAGGAAACAGGACGGACAAACAATGGAACATAGGTGCAAATAACCGCAGCATACTTTGGTAAATGCTTTTCCTGAGCTATGCACAGGGTGGGTCTATAACAGAAGTGCCAAATTCTGACTGAGTGGGAGATGGAGAAGCTAGTCCAACGGAGCACATATGGGGCATGAGACATGAGGATAAGTCTTAGTTTTTGAAATAGTGTATTTGTTCATCAAACCGATTTAAACAGCTATATCTTAAACATGCATATATCAAGTACAACCTGGCAGTCCTGAAGTAACAGAGTTGATGATATACATATAATCCCCATTTTTCTTCCTGTGTGTCACTGACCCAGTAGGAGAGGGGTAGTCCCTTCCTTTGGGGATGGGGGGAAACTAAACCAGAGAAGGAACTAATGCGTCTCCTCACCTAGAATATCTACAGAACAAGAGCTCTATGCTTTAAATGTCTTAAGATTTATTCTTAGTGTTTAAACCAAGAATTCTGTTTTGGTTCCTTTTCTCTCATTGCTGAGACAAAATATCTGACACCCAGAATTAAGGAAGGAAAGGTTTATTTAGCTCACAGTTGGTGGAGGTTTCAGTCCATACTTAGCTGGCTCCCAAGGCAGAGTGGCGCACGGCAGAGGGCAACAGTTCATGGTGGCAGAAAACAGCAAAAGCAGCAAGAGCAAAAAGGAGGAGCGACAGCAGGAAGAGCAGCCTCTTTCCCTCCCCTGTATTGTACTCAAGCACCCTGCCCCAGGGCGGGTGTAGCACTCACACCCGTAATCTCAGCATTGGGCCATGGATCCATCATAAACTCTAGAAGCCTGCCCCACGACTGCATGAGGCTTTGGGGGGACACCCAGACACAAACCGTAACAGTTTTGAAATAACCCAGGGCATTCTATCTTCTGTCCCTTTCCCAAGCCCAGGGATGACAAGTAAATCAAGTGTGGACTTAGATAGCCAGACCTTCCCCTACCCAACCATTGATCAAACTGTCCTCTAGATAGATCAATGGTTGGAGTGACTGGAGCAATTTCCATGACATCTTACAGAGCTGGCATGTTACATTTAAAGCACTTAAGTTTTGAAACCTTTCAGGTCTGTCAAAGCAGTGCCCATCCCCGCTGCGTTTCTGGCATAATACCTGGCTTGAAAAAGACAAATCTTGACTCAGCTTTCATGTGACCATGTGAATGTGTAGTGATTAAAGCAGTGAGTAGAGAGAAGAAAAGAGAGATTGTTGGGGTTTTGTTTTGTTTTGTTTTAAATCTTTAACAATACCAGGACCTTTTGGTTCAATTTTCTCCCATTTAATGTTATCCTCTAGGAAATCTGGATCTAAGAGGCCCCTTTATCCTGGAGTACTAAGGACAAAGAAAACTCATTCTCAGGGATAATAAGAAATTAAAGACCATCCAGTTACTTCTCTCAGGATAAGGTTACTAAAAGCCTTATTCACTGGTGTAGTCCATGGATTTGTCCTGGCCCTGACATGGAGTAAACGATTAACAATATTTGTTGAATTGTGCTGCTATAAAGAGCATATGTGTGTATCACTGTACTGTGATACCCTTAACTCTTTCAGGAAAATACCTACCTACAAGGGGAACAGCTGGGTCAACTGGAATTTCTAGTTTTAGTTTTTGGAGGTACATTCATACTGATTTCCATAGTGGTTGTACTAGTTTACATTTCCATGAACAATGAAGAAGGGTTCCTTTTCCCCCACAGCCTCACCAGTATTTGATAATATTTGATTTCTTGATAATGGGCATTCTTTCTGGAGTGAGAGTTTTTACTAGCACCATGTCTACCCTACCATCATACTCCCACAGCAGTCAGGATTCTTCCCATTAGTCTATTCCTGGTAGTGTTATTTGTCCTACCTCCTCACCTTCCTTTCTCTCTTTTCTTTCCTTTTCTTTTCTTTCCTTTCCTTTTCTTTTCTTTTCTTTTCTTTTCTTTTTCTTTCTTTTTCTTTCTTTCTTTCTTTCTTTCTTTCTTTCTTTCTTTTTTTCTTTCTTTCATGTCTGGAAATTGAATCCAGGACCTTCACACTGAGCTATATCCCCATCCCATTTTTTATTTCATCTTAAAATAAGTTCTTGCTACATTGTTAAAGTGTCCATGATGGGTTCGAATGTGCAATCCTTCTGCCTCAGCCTTCTGAGTGCTGAGAGATTACAGGCCTGCACCCCAGGCCTGGCCCACTTCTTTGCATTCCTGAGGGAGCATTTCACTTCTGAATAGATGCCATCTTACAGATAAATTCATTCATTCATCCATCAGTTTTATGTTGCATGAAAAAATCTTATGTTGTATCATATTCTACATGGGCCATGTTCTCAGTCACTGACAGGAATGTAAAAATAGGCATATGGGAGAGATCCTTGAAGAGACTATAATCTAGAGAGGAAGCAGGCATGTGGACATCTAAAATTAAGGGTCTGATCCTGGGATAAATGAGTAGAGACTGATAGAGGAAAGAAAGAGCAAATGCTCAAGGGAATCTCATCAAAGAGTCCAAAGAAATGAAAGATAATCAGGCTGTTAGGCCTTGAGAATGTGTGCCAGTGAAAGAACGATAAAAGTAGAGTGGTACATACAGGTGCAATACACAGAATTGTCCAAAAGTGACCTTGGGGCTCATTCTACATTGCCTGGAAACAAGCTAGCTGGGACCAAGACTTCCATCCCTTTCTCCTGACCAGACAGGCTGCACCCAGACTCAGCTTCTCACAGGAATGATGCCTCCCTTCACCTGGTAGGAGGAGGGTCACTTTCTAGACACTCCAGGATTAACTGTGGAGCAGCTGTGTCTCCAGAATATTCCTCTAAATGGTTGGAACCTCAAGCTGGACTAATAGCATCAAGTAGCCTGTGTGTTCTACCCTCTCCCAAGATTATTTTCTCACTTTTGCTGTATAAGTAGGAGAAGGAAAAGGGCCAGTGAGTCCCTGCTGGGGCCTGACTATGAGCCTGGCAGAGACTTCTTTCTGTGGGACTTGGAAAGCACCTGCTTTGAATGGGAAGCGCCAGCTTCGTAAGTTTTCTCTTTCCTCGATAGAGTCTGCTCTTAACCCATGTGCGTTTCAATCCAAGCCTTGATGCTTAATAGGCAGAGATGCAAAGGAGTCCAGATCGGAGGATGTGGGCTTGAGGGGCATGGGCAGGTAGGCGGCAAGGGGATCCCAGAGTCTGAGCAGGGTGCACGTTGCAGGGAACGAGGGCACTGGTGAGCAAGAGAGGACCAGGCACTCTCGCAGGCGTGGGAAGGGGACCAGAGGTGTTCTGCTGAGGCTCTTCGGAGCTTTAGCCTTGCCTTGGATTCTGCCAGCCCCTGAGCCTTCCACTGGGCCCTGTTTGGGTGCCAGGTAGGTTGAGTCAGACAGGCAGATTGCAGAGAAGCTCTGGTTAGTGTTGAACACTGAACCTGGTAGAATGAATGCTGTCCCAGGGCACTACTAACACCGAAGCCTGTGACTTTTGTTTGTGCAGTTTCCTCATACCCTGTCACTAGCAGAGACACTGAAACTTGAGATCCAGGTAACTGGGGGCCATGTGGCCTAGAGCTGTGACCTCAGAGCTATTGAGAATATTGAATTACAGATGTGTCAGGGTCAGGGATGGCTTTTTATGTTCCCAAATCCAAGTTTACTCTGACGTTTGATAAATAAATCTCAGTTCTGTGAGCACATGAGCATGTTTTATATGTGTGTCCTTGGATGGTCTTCCAAGAGCCTAGGCAACTTCTTGCCATTGTCATTTACAAGCATTGCTCTTGGTTGATAATATCCCAAACCAGCACATCTTCCAGAGCCTATGGACAAACCATTCCCTCCTGGAGTTTTGCTCTCACTCTGCTCTGTGCTTCTCTGCACAGAGTCCTGGAGGTGGCCAGGACCTAGATGGCTCTCAAAGGAGACCCTCCCAGCAAAAACCTCTTCTTTGCAGTCACCCTCCTGAGGTCAGACAGGGAACTGTACATGTCCACTCCTCTCCAGATCTTGCTCCAGTGGCAGGAAGTAGAAGGAACCACACCTGAGTTACCAGATACAGAGAAGCCAGCTCCAAAACCCTTGAGGAAAACAGCAAATTGAGCAGTTGGTGGGCCACTAATCATTTGACTGCTAGGGCTTTAACCCCAAGAGGTTGTGCATAATTAGCAAGAGAGTGCCTCGTTCCTCACCATAGTGGTTTGTGCCACCATCCATACTTGTCTCAGAGCCCACTGTCATCTTACCAAAGATGCATTTTGTGCAATGTACATTAGACAAAGAATTCCAAGCTAAGGAAGACTACTCAACTCTTCTACTATTAAATATGTGGTCTGATTAATGAAGACTTTAACATCTTACGATCTTAGAGCCAGAAGCAATTTTAAAGGTCATCCATTTTTAAACATTTCCCTAATCCCCTCAAGTTAAAAACTATATATACATGGTCAGAATGGCATAGAGTACAGGCAGCACACCTATAGATAGCACACTAAATGTCTTACTTGGAGTATCTCATTGATACACTATGAATCCTCTTAACAACCCTCTGCAGTAGCCACCGTTATTCTCAGCTGCACAGACCAGGAGCCTGAGGCTCAGAAGTTTCCATCACTCATTCCAGGTCATACAGTGAGTATGGAGAGGAGTATCTTCAGAGAAAGAATCCCTGCAGCTCTTGGCAAGGCTGACCTATCTGTGTGCTTTACATTTTTCCACTATATTGTCAGTAACTTAAAATTGAGAGTTCACTGTTAGAAATATCCAGACTTTTAGTTTTCCTTGGAAAGTCAAAAGACCTGACCAACCTAGGCTGATGTCCCTTCTTGGGAAGTATGGAGTCATATTTGTGGCCACCTCTTCAGACACAGTGCAGATCTTGTCAATATCTTGTTCTGACTTCCCAGTGCCTCCTAGTCATACTTGGAGTAAAGCCAAAGACCCCACCATAATCCACAGTCTGCACATGTCTAGTCCCTGCCTGCTCATCCTGTCTGATTCCTTTTGCTCCTCTGTGCTGATGGTCTCTCCAGTTCTTAGATTCAAAAGATCATTGTTTTTCAGGGCTTTTCCCCATGCTATTTTCTCCAATGGGAGACGCTATTTCCTCTGATCTTTGTATGAGTGATTTGTGCTGAGAGGTTAACTTAAATATCACTTCCTTAGAAAAGCCTCCCTGACCCCCATGGTAAATAGAATAATGTCTACTGCCTTCAGCTGAAGATGTTGCATGCTGATCTCCAGAACCTAATGATACAAGACTTTACAAAAGGAACTCTGCAGATGGGATAAGTGTTTTAATCTAGGAGACTGTCTTGCATTATTCCAGTGAGCGCAGGGCACACAGCAGTCCTAAAAGAGGAAGGCGGGAGATTCAGAGCCAGAAAAGACTTGGTAAGAGTCAGAGGCAGAAAAGACTTGGTAAAAGACACAAAAGTGGGCATGATGTGAGGATAGGGCCAGGAACTGAGGAAGGCAAGTGGCCCCCAGATGCTGAGAAAAGCAAGGAAACAGATGCTCCTGTAGAACCTCCAAAACAACGCAGCCCGAGACACCTTAACTTTAGTCCAGTGAGACTGAGCTTGAACTTCTGACTTATAGAACTATAAGAGAATAAAATTTTTGTTGTATTAAACCACTAAGCTTGTGATATTTGTACAGCAGTATTTGAAAATTACCATAACACTTATAATAAAATCCTCCCTTCACCTTCTTCAGTCTCACACTTAGTCATTTATTATTATGCTCCTTCTATGCACTCACCACAACTTAAAATTACTGCATCTGTTTGCATGTAGTGCCGGTCTCTTTGACTGGACTAGAAGTTTCCAGAGTACAGACAGTGCTGTGTCTCTTGGTCATGGCTGTTATCTCAGGACAAAATGTAGTGTTCAGCAGCTGTAGATGCTTAGCAGATATTCATTAAATGATTGAGTTGGTCATTGAGTAGTTGACCCCATGACCCATTCCATATATTCTCATCTAACCATGTAGGTTAGACATGTCCCTACCTAATTGTGCAACTTAGAGTTGCACTAAGCCAGGTGCAAGTATTTCTCTGAAGCATAACAAACAATCAGAACTTTTAAAGAAATTAGGCAGCAAGGGAAATGACATTGAAACAGGCAGTGCGCCCACAATAGATTCATTTCCTGTTTCCTATATCTCTCTTACTCTCTGATTCACCAGGTATCTTATTAGAAATGCAGAATATCAGGCCTTACCGTAGAGCTACTGAATCAGTGTCTACATTCTAATAAGATGTCCAGAAAATCCATAAAAACATTGAAGTTCCAAAATTGTGTCACTACTTATTCAGCTGGGACACTCTCCAGAACAACTCAGTTTGCCACAGGCAAGTGCAGCAAGCACTATCTGCCCGATCCCAGCCTGAGTGAGCACCTCACTTAATAGCTTGCTGCAGCCACGTCCCATCACTGCACTATCAGCTTAAGTCTCTGACTCTGGTAATAACGCTTGTCACTCCCATCTCTCCAGTCTTGGCCACCTCCCAGCTCTGTGGAGCCAGACAAACAAGTGGTGAGTTTTTAGGTACCTACAAGTGCAATAAGAATCAGATTTGGTGGCTGGAAGAAGCCTCTTCTCACCAATGGTGATGGTGATGGGGTCTGGCTTTGATGAATCCTGCTCTGCCTTATTCTTCCAAAGAGTGGAAGAAGATAAAAGCTACACAGAGGCTCCAGGACTCCAGTCCAGTGTCAGACTGCTGAGCTCCTACATCCAAACATTCCCCCTATCACTCTTGTAGGTCCAGCAATAGACATTTGCTAAATGAAAGTCTTTATAAGTGCACTGGGATCCCCTGGTATCCCCTGTGGATACCAGGCCTGTAATTGTTCAATCTTTCTGTGGCTTAAGAAAACTCTTTTTAGTCACTTTAAGGGCCAATACCCACCACAGCATCCAGGACAGATATATAATGAATATTTGTTAAATAAATAATCCTCAGATAATCTGTTGAGAAAATTTAGCCCTGCTGTCTCTGCAATACCTACCATTCTCCCCGTGCAGGCAAATTATCATTCACTAGTAAGTATCAGAAAGCTCAGCCAAAACAGAGTTGAATGAAAAGGAATTTGTCAGCTCACATGTGTACAGCTTGATTGTGGTTGCAAACTGTATCCTCAGGACTAATCTCACTCTATCCTTTCTCCCTCGTGTGGATCTGTTTTCAGACAGATTCTCTTCTTTATTACAGGAGCGCTGTGGCCACCCCTCACACTCTCATACCCTCTCAGTTTCAGGTTTATGAACTGTAAACATGAGTCCCATTGGTTTTGATTATCATATGTTCAACCCTGAACCACTCCTCTGGGAAATGCAACTTGAGTGGGCTTAGGTTTGGTCCTATGCCTTCCGCCTGCTGTTGGGGAGGGAGTAATGACTGGTCATGCTGGAACCTTGTGGGTCAAATCCAAATTCTTGTGGCAGAGTAGACCCTTCAGATACTAATACCAAATGCTGAGTGACTAGTTGCTGAATATCTGAGACACAACTTCTCTTATGCAGTACTAGTATTATAGGAGTAGTATGCACAACCTTATGCAGTAGTAGTATTGAGGAAGACAGATAACTCACTATTAGGAGGGACACACCAAGGTAAGGCTTCATGAAAGACACAGCATTTGATCTGAAACCCAAACACTGGGATGACTTAGACATGCAGAGTTGAGGGGGAGAGACAACAGTTTGAGCACAGGTTGGCAGAAATGATGATATGTACAGAACAATGAAGTCCATAGGAGAGAGGAAGGAATAAGATTAGAAAGGCGAGCACAGATTATGAAGGATCTAAAACTTCAGCCCAAGTAATCTGCCTTTAAAGAGGCTGCAGATTATATTAAAAGTGCATACCTGCAGTATGTTCATGCACTGTTACTCAACAAAGAAAGAAATGAGCTTTTGAGCCACAAAAAGACATAGATCAACTTTTAGTGCATTCAGTATGAATAGGTAACATACTACATGTTTCCAACTATATGACACTGGATAAGGCAAAACTATGGAAACAGTGAAAATGTCATTGGTTGCCAGGGACTTAGTGGGGAGAGAGGAAAGGATAAGTAAGGGGAGCAAACGGATTTTTAGGGCAGTCCACCTATTGTCCATGGTATTATAACGGTGGACATGGGTCAGACCCATAGAACATATGATACCAAAAGTGAATTTTTATATAAATTATGGACTTTCAGTGGTTATGATGCATGTAGCTTCATCCATTATAATAAATATACCACACTAATGCAAGGTGTTAACAACAGGGGAGACTGGTGTGAGATGCTGAGAGGGCACGTAAGGACTCTATACTTTCTGCTCAGATTTTCTGGAAACCTGAAACTGCTCTGGAATCATTTACTAGTAGGAATAATAAAAGAGAAAAAAAAAGCAGACCATTTGGGATTTAAATGTAGATCAAGCCCTTAGAAGTTGGGAACTTATAGGCAGGTCAATGAATCTCTCATCCTCAGTTCACCCAGCTATAATCTGAAATTATTAATACCCACCCTCAGAACTATTGTGATGAACACGTTATTGCCGGAAGTGAGAAGAATATTTCTTGACATCGTGGAGCAAGCATTCGTAAATGCTAGGCTTAGGGCCGGGCGGTAGGTGGAGCACAACTGCTTGTTTCTTATAAACGCACAAGAAGAATTGCCGGTTGGTGAGCATCATGGCAATGGTGCTGGTATCACGTCCTGTCTAAGTGAGGAAGAGGAGAAAGCTGAGGGAAGGAACAAGAGTTGGAACAGGTGCCTGAGGAGCTGAGTCAGCACGCTGGCTTCTTAGGTTCCCCTTTACTTGTTAGAAATAGCTGCCTGTGGGCACAGCCCCCCGGCGACTCCCGACAGAAATCGGCTTGTTGGCGGCGGAGACGCCCGGCGGTCCCACGTTTCGTGCGTGTCGGGCGAGCCGCACGGAGGGCCCCAAACGCCGCCGGAAGCGGAGAGAAAGATTTGCTGGGTCCTAGCGACCTGAGAGCACGGACGGCTCGATCCCTCCCGCCTCCCGAGCCGGCGCAGCCCCCCAGCGACTCCCGACAGAGATCGGCTTGTTAGCGGCGGAGACGCCCGGCAATCCCACGTTTCGCGCGTGTCGGGCGAGCCGCGCGCGGAGGGCCCCAAACGCCGCCGGAAGTGGAGAGAAAGATTTGCTGGGTCCTAGCGCCCCGAGAATACAGACAGCTCGATCCCTCCCGCCCCCCGACCCGGCGCAGCTCTCCGGCGACTCCCGACAGAGATCAGCTCTCTGGCGGTGGCAACGCCCAGCGGTCTCACATTTCGTGCGCATCGGGCGGGCCGCGCAGAAAGCCCCAAAGGATAGACTGGCACCTTGGAACCTTCATGCATGCAGGGACTCCAATAACTGGTGAGATATCGGCGCTCGCGACCAGATCACCGAGTGGGGGAGGAGATCCATCCCTATACCTGCAGGGAACCCTGGGAGGGTGGGGAGCAGTCTTACACACCTCACCCAGGTCACTAGGTAGGGAGTATCTAACCAATATCTGTACAGTCTTTTAAGCGGAACTCTCAGCAGAAAGCTTAAGGGACATTCTCCCAAAGAGAAGGAATCATTCGAGCAGCCTTTGCAGCTGACCTTCACCTGCTGAACTGCCTTTGGAATTTATAGCTCCACATCTTGAATCTGATACCCAAAAATGGGAAAACAG